>JAECXB010000453.1:0-65319 GCA_018151435.1 Zaprionus africanus | reverse complement strand
TAATATTTTGTGTGATCAATTATTCTAACATTATTTACTACATTGGCAGTATTGTCCTTTGCCTCACTAGAATCACTAAACCATCCCATTTTATCTATATTCAATGAAACGGATCTTTTAAAAAGGGGAAAAAACTGATATGTTCTATTGGGAGCTTGAAAGAAGCAAAAATTATTTTCTTCTTGAAAATCAAAAAATGAATTTAAAATTTTTTTATACCCTTCGACCATTGAAAATGGTCAAAAAAGGGTATACTAACTTTGTGCAAATGTATGTAACAGGCAGAAGGAGGCGTGGGAGACCCAACAAAGTATATATATTCTTGCCCAGGATCACTAGCCAAGTCGATTAAGCCATGTCTGTCTGTCTGTTCGGATGTCTGGATGTCTGGCTGTCTGGATGTCTGGATGTCTGTATGTCCAGATGAACACACAGATCTCAGCTATCATAAAAGCTAGCGACACCAAATTTGGCATGAAGGTTTCTGTTGATCCGGGAGAGGTGAAGATTATTTCACATGTTGGGTGCCACGCCCCTCGCCCACGCAAATCAATAATTTCATCTTTTAAGCTGATTTGCGAGCGACATATAAAAGATACAACATTCTGAGTAAGACTATACTTAGCTAATTATACTACCGACATAATGTTAAAATTCCAATCCGATCGAACAACAAACACAGAAGATATTAAACAAAAACCTTCTTCGCTTTCATTTTGTATACAGACCAGCAAGCTGTGCGTCATTGCAATGCTCATGTTAGAAAGAAAAGAAAAGAGAATGCGAGCGCGTAGCGCCATCTGTTGTTCTTCTCTTCTTTTTTATGCACACGCATTTTTTGCATTCAAACGCACACACACACATACATACATTTGCGCTTGACTAATGAAGTGCTATATACATATACACGTATTCATACATAGACCCATATAAAGGCTTACGTTACGATATTTCTATTAAGGAGAAGTATTGTACAATTATTGACTCTTTACGTTTTCAAAAGGTCGAAGGGTATCCCACTGTCGCGTGCCGCTCGACTGTTGCTCTTGTTTATATTTAGTCAAAATCAGAATTTTTATAATGTTGTCATTTAAGACAAAAAGGTTTTGCAGCTGAGTATATATAGTAGCATAATATGCTTCTCATATTACGCTTACATAAACTTAAATCTAACAAGAACAACGCGCATACAATCTTGCGCGTGAGTTACCACTGCACCTTTCCTGCTCTAACAAACACCGTCCAGACTCAGCTGAATGACAACAGCATCAAATGCCACAACAACAATAGATCAGCAGTCCACATATTATAGGGACATACACGAACAACAACATAGTGTGAAATAAAACGACGCACACGTTGACACACACAACTTGAGCATACATGCTCTCGAAAATGATAGAAACAGATTCCATCATAACGGTAATGTGCGAGTTACCACTGCGCCTCTAACTGGAACCGTCCAGATTCGGCCAGATGACAGCAGCATCAAAAGCCAACACGAACAACAACATAGCGTGAAAAAAACGACGCACACGTTGACACACACACCTTGAGCATACATGCTCTCGAAAATGCTAGAAGCAGATTCCATCATAACGGTAACGTTGCATCAGCCTCTAACGCGATGTGATTGGTCAGCTACGCATTTTGTAGTTTATAAAGGACCGTTATAGCAAAGCGTTGTAGCTGAAGCCGAGTGCAGAAAAAACAGCGTGAAGCAACAAGAAGATGGGACGCACAGTCAGTTGCATTTTGGTCGTGCATAAACCCAGTCAACATACGAATATTGTCAAACAAGTTAATTATCGAATTAATTTAAACTAAGAAAAATAAACTTCTGTTGTGGAAAATAAATCATTGAACAAAATATTAAACCAATCGTTACGTGGAGCTACGGCCCACAGCCGGTCCGCAGCCGGACCTAAAGAGCTATGTAGTGGACTCCCGTATATTGGATATTCATGTAAGACAGCAACGGTAGTAGTGAACACTAAAATATTAACAAAAATAAAAAATTATAATGCAAAGTTACACAATCAATATCTGTACGAAAATCACAATGCATTGTCAGCGAAAACCCGGTGGTCGCACTTGACGGCCGCAGCCACGTGTTAGCTTGCATAAATTCAAGCAAGCGAGCACGTGGCAGCATAAGTCTGTAGTGAGTAGCGTTCGGTTTAACGATGCATGCATGTGATGTACATACGAATACCCAGATTCATAAAAGCAAAAAGGCTTACGCAATAAGGCGACACGATAAGGTGTTCTGGAGTATACCAATAGATAAAGGAATAAGGCTTACAAAAATAATGTGTATAAGATATATATAATAACAAGTTCGCGTTTAGTATTTATGAAAACAATATAACTTTATTTCGAATAAACACTTAGGCGAAACCCGGAGACAATTCGCGTCGTTCCTTAATGGAGTTTGAATTAAATCTATCTTAAAGCTACAAACTGGACGCTTAGCAAACCTTTGGCTGAGTCTTATTTACTTCTGTATTGAGCGTACATAAAGCTTTCTTTTATGTTTACATGATATTGGGCGCTCTCTTGAGTGGATTGCGCATGGGAACGGATCAGCCGAGAATTTGCGCTGCGTAAGCAGTTTTGACCCTTTCGTGGGAATGTTTACAAATGATCGGAGTAGGCTGACTTGTTATTGTCGCCGAATTTGGGGATAAAATGTTTATGTCTAAGCAGGCGGAATTGTCGCCGAATTGGGGATACAAATGTTTATGTCTAAGCAGGCGGATGGTTTCTGGTGAAATAGATGAATGTTTGTCTTATATGCTAAGTACAATTGTCAAGTGTATGTATGTATGTGGGAGTGTTTGTGTGTGGGTATGTGTGGACAAGTGGTGCGCTATGGTACATATGCTACTTCCCCATCCTTAAAAAATTGGCCTGCCCTCAGGCGGATAAGTTAGGATACAATATAGGGTTTATATTATTATCATTTTCAATTACTTGATTGTTTACAATATTTGGTGGTTCTGTGGGAGTGGGAACTTGTTTTTTAGGCCATGGATTTTAAAAAAATTCATGGTCTACTGTGTTTGTCGGAACGCAAATGTGCGTAACAGGCAGAAGGAGGCATCTCCGACCCTATAAACTATATATATTCTGAATCAGTATCAATAGCCGAGTCGATTGAGCCATGTCTGTCTGTCCGTCTGTCTGTCTGTCTGTCTGTCTGTCTGTCTGTCTGTCTGTCTGTCTGTCCGTCTGTCCGTCTGTATGAACACCTGGATCTCAGAAACTATAAAAGCTAGAGTCTTCAAATTTTGTGACAACATACGTTTATATTCAGGTGTCTCAAAGTTTTTTTGAAATTTGGCCACGCCTCTTCCCGCCTCTGTAAATCAGTAATAACAGTTTAATATACACAATATACACACCACAACAAAAGTTGTACATCTCACATGAAAAATACCTTTCCACGGGTGTTTCCTGAAAATTTCATTTAAATCGGACTAAAAATAAGTGAGATATGATCCGAATTAAACTCAATTTGAACGTATACTTATGCGCATATTAAGACCTAATTTACGCATCATACCGAAGTTCGAATCTAGCTTCGAACACACAGCATAAAACAAAACATTTTATTTGCATAGAATGGTAACAGAATTGCCAGCTCAGAATGCAACTATGCCGATCGGAAAATAAATGGGGCAGTGATTAGAGTGGCGGACGGCACTTCTTAGAGAGTTCGTATGTTCGTGCGTGAGCGAGTTCGAGTCCTAGCGGGAGGCTAGTGCAATTTTTTATTTTAGTTACTTTTTTTATTTTAGTTACTTTTTTTGGTTTTTCTTATTTATATAAACTAAAAGGAAAACAACAGCCGAAAACTACAACCTCTACCTAAATTCTAAATTATTTAACTAAATATCAATCAAAATAAATTTCATATTTTTTATGCAATAGTTAAGACAATCAATGTACACGAATGTTAGAGCGGGATGCCGATACATGCATGTCTGCATTTGCACATTTATGTGTCGGCATCCCGCTCTAACACATCAATGCCGTATTCAGCACACATACACAACTGTCAGATTTGTGCAACATAGGGCAAAGTTTATAAAAGTGTTCTAATTAAATATGTTGCGTACCAAAAGTTAAATTATTGTTTGTTAAGCTTTTAAATTATTTAATAGAAAAGAAAGAAAAAAAGGAAAACATATCACGCATTGACCGCGGCAGCAATCGAACCCGAACAATGTCAGCATTGGTCTTCGAATCCGGCACGCACTCCACAAAGCTACTGCACAACTTCCACAGCCGCGACTCCTGTTTGCCATTATGATCTAATGCTTATACTTCTTGTCTATCCGTCCTTGCATTATTTACATATGTGTTCTTCTTCTCTACCTGTCAATCGAATTTGGCGTGTCGTTCGAATTAAATAATAAGAAGATAAGATTTATATTTTTAAATGCTTAATAATAATTCAAACAAACCAAAATTTTCATTATAAATAAGGGAAAATAAATTATACACGGTATACCATGATAATCCATGGCCTTCTACAGTCAGCACCTGACTGTAGCGTTCGACTGGTTAAATTTAATAATGATTTTCTTAGGTATACTCTTATATTTGTAGACAAAATATAATATTATAATTATAATTAATACAAATTACTGACGTTATCAATACATTTTGAAAAACATCTTTTGTTTTTATTTCAAAAATTTCTTTTGCTTCAATATATGCTAATGTTTCTAGTTTTGTTACGTTATTATTTACATATACTGTTTGTGTGTAGTCAAGTAATGTATTTGATATTGAAATGTCGTCTATTTGAATATTTAATTAAAGGCTTTAATTAAATTATCTCCCTCTATTATTATTTCTTGATTTTTGCAATTCTGGTTGAGTGTGGGTACTTTGGTAATTTCCATGTTAATATAATGTTAGGTTCGACATAACTTATTTCTGTATTTTTATGGGTTTTTGTGTATCTAGCATTCTGTATTTTCTTGGTTTAAAATACCTGCTATGCATTTGTTAGAAAATAATTTTTTTGAAGATGCTAGGAAAATTTTATTGTCTAGAACATAATATTTGTCGTTTATATTTTCAATCAATATATTTTTATTGCTATGGGTACGGTATTATTGTAAAAATGGGGGTTTTTATAATATCTTTTGGGATATGGGATATTAAAAGAGAATTTCATTAAGTGTCAGTTTTTAACCAAGTTGAAATTTTAATATTTAGAACTTTTTCAGAGTTTATATTATATTATGTAATATGACTGCTTTGGTCACTTGGGGTTGTGCTGGAATTATCATATTTTGTTTTATTAATTTTCTTTTTCTTTTATACTTTGATTTATAGTGGGTTATTTTTCTACCTCTGTTTTTCTCTTCATAATGTTTTTCATCTACTTGAGTGATCTCTCCTGTTTTCTTAAAGGGATTTGTTGTTTTAGATTTAACTAATGGTGCTTGCCTATATCTAGTATCTATTTCATAATCTTCACGTGTTTCGTTTAATTTATCTATTTTGTTACTTTTATTAGTTTGTGTGTTATAAGCAGGTGTTCCTGCATAAATGAAAATATCGGCTGGGGTTCTTCCAGTCGTATTGTGCTTAGTTTTATGATTATAAATATAAAGTATTGTTTCAAAACTAGTTAATTTGTTTTCAGGGTTTGATTCGGTATTAATTATTCTTAATTTTTCATTAATAGTTTTATGAAATCTCTCGACATCAGAAATTCCATTTTTACTGCTTGTAATTTCTATTTTCACGCCTTCTGTTTGTAACCAAAGTTGTAAAGCTGCGCACATAAATGCTGAATCTTTATCTGCTTTGATTTCTATAGGTTTACCCATATTGGTAAAAACTAAGAGTATTGCTCGTTTAGCTTCGAGCCAATCTCTGGATTGTATTTCAATTAAAGAGGCGAACTTTGAATAAGTATCAATACAAGATAAAAATTGTTTATTGTTGACCATATAAAAGTCCATTACATATTTGTCTCTTGGATTGAAGACTTCAGGAGTTGTTTCGAATTTTAATTTTGTGTCTCTATGCTCAGTTTTTGCAACATTACAAACATCACATTCGTTTATAATGTTTTGAATCAATTTTTGATAATCGGGGTAATAGAAGTTTTCTTTGAACAAGGAAATGGTTTTTTCAATACCGGGATGTAAAAGTTCTTTGTGTTTTTGAACTATAATTTCTTTAAATTGAGCATATGTGTGAATATTTGAAAGTTTTGAGGTAGATCTCATTACTTTTGTAATATTATTTGGGCAAATAATATTTACGTAGGCGTTTTGGAATGTTGTAAAGTCTTCATCATTATTGAAATAAATTACAGTGTTTTTAGTGCAAATGTATTCTTTGATAAGCTCTTTTGCATAATCAAAAGTCATTTCCTTATAGTTTATATTTATTATTGTTTTATGGAAATATTTTGTTACTTTTACTTCATTAGTGTGACCTTTAGTGAATTCTATCTGATGAGTAAAGTAGTTAATGGGTCTTTCGGTAATGGGTATATAATTTTGACTGTCCTCGTGACTACTATGTATGGTAGCAGCGGTGGTGGAAGTTTCACCGAGGAAGTTCTCAATTTTTACACGTGAAAGTGCATCTGCAACATGGTTTTCTTTACCAGGTACATATTTGATTTGGTAGTCAAACTCATTTAGTCTGATTTTCCATCTTTGTAGTTTCATGTTTGGTTCCTTGATATTTTCAAGCCAAACTAAGGGGCGGTGGTCACTAAGGATTTGAAATTTTCGACCGAAAAGATAGGACCTGAAGTATTTGGTGGCCCAGACAATAGCTAAAAGTTCTTTTTCTATTGCCGAATAATTAAGCTCGTGGTCATTGAGTGTACGACTAGCGTAACAAATAGGTTTATGATCCTGTGAGAGTACAGCACCAAGAGCAATATTGCTGGCATCTGTAGTTAGTGAGAATGGTTTCTCAAAATTAGGGTATATTAAGATAGGATCGGACATTATGAGAAATTTTAATTTCTCGAAAGCGGATACATAGTTTGTATCATTGGCATTTATATTGGCGCCTTTCTTAAGATTTTGCGTCATTGGTTTTGCAATATTTGCGAAATTGGGAATAAACTTTCTGTAGAACCCGCAAAGGCCAAGAAACGACTTAATTTGCTTAGGTGTTTTGGGAATGGGAAAATGCTTAATTGCATTTATTTTTGTTGGGTTAGGTTTTATACCTTCTGTTGTTATGATGTGCCCTAGAAACTCTGTTTCTTTTTTGAGAAATTCGCATTTGTCTAACTGCAATTTTAAGTTAGCTTCCTTTAATTTAGCAAAAACCTTACGAAGTGACATTAAATGTTCTTCCAATGAAGTGGAGAATACTATAATGTCATCCATGTATACCAAACAATCTTTGTAGATAAGATCTTCTAACAGATTGTTTACGCAACGTTGAAAAGTCGCGGGTGCATTTTTCAGTCCGAATGGCATTCGAGTGTACTCATAATGACCATTCTTTGTAGAAAAAGCTGTTTTCGGTATAGAGTTTTCATCCATTTGGATTTGATGAAAACCTTTTGCTAAATCTATGGTAGTGAAATATTGAGATCTACCGAGTTTATCTAATATTTCATCCATAACAGGAATGGGGTATTTGTCGTCCACGGTAATTTCGTTTAGTTTGCGATAGTCAATTACTATCCTAAACTTTTGTTTACCGGATGCATCACTCTTCTTTGGAACTATCCAAATAGGTGAGCAATAAGGCGAGTTCGATTTTCGAATAATGCCTTGATCAATCATTTCTTTGATTTGGACTTCGACTTCTTTGTCGTGGGCTTGGGGATATTTATAAGGTTTCTTATAAATAGGATCTTCATGCTTTGTATTTATGACATGTTTGACAGTGCTTGTGAAGGTCAAATTTTCACCTTCTCTGTACTGAATGTCTTTAAATTCGTGAAGAATTTTAGTCAGAGCATTTCGCTCTTCCTTGTTTAAGTGATCGAGTCTGAATTCATTTGATTCTTTTAACTCATTTTCTATTGCATAGTTTATTGCTTCGTCATCAGTTGATGGTGGCTCTAAACAGTTCGTGCAGTCGGTATCGTCTTCTGAATTTACCTTTTGCTCGTTGTCATAGTGCATTAAGAAGTTGTAATTGTTTAAATTAACACTTCGTTCGCTAAAATTGATTTGAGCGTTGGTGTCTTCTAAGAAGTCTCTACCAAGTAGCATATCATAATTTTCCGAAAAATTATGGATATAAAAAACTTGTTTAGTGGGGCAAAGCTTACTGGGTTTCAAACTAATACTATCTTTTAATGTAACTATACCGTTAATGGTATGAACTTTCAACTTATTTGTTTTAATGGGGAAATTGAAGAAATTTGATTTTATTATATTAATTGTAGATCCGGTATCAATAATACAACGGAGCTTTATATTGTTCATAACAATATTTATGAACGGGTTTGTTCTTGTTCTTCGTCCGAGGCATTTTGATGAAAATTTTCGGACGTGTCCATTCTTGATTGGCCACTAGAACTTGGTCTTTGCACTTTTATGGGCTGGGTTAGGAGCACTTGAAGAGGCTTGATTTGTTTGATAATTTGTTGTATTTTGTAATTGTGCCTGGCTTAGTTTCTGTTGAAATTCTTGTTATAATTGCTCAATGTTCTGGCTATTAGTTATTTTTCTTGTTATTATTAGTATTGTTATAATTTTGAAACTGGTTGAACTTGACACTTGATTATAATTAAATATCAAAAAAAGGTAGTTTTCAAAATTAAAATCTCAAGTTTTTTATTGCAATATTTAAGACAATGTACGAATTGTTAGACGGACGCTGATTTGCACATTTATGTTTCGGCGTCCCACTCTACTACAAACATCAATTTCCGTATTCGGCGTAAGTACTGCATTGACTGTCCAGATTGTGCAACATTCGGCAATGTTTATTAAAGTGTTCTTAATTAGATCAAATGCGTACAAAATTCCTTGATAAACATTTCTTATGTTGATGTTTAGGAAAACATGTCGACATTGATTGTCGCGGGCTGGAATCCGAACCATTTACTGGTTTCTTATAAATAGGATCTTCATGCTTTGTATTTATGACATGTTTGACAGTGCTTGTGAAGGTCAAATTTTCACTTTCTCTGTACTGAATGTCTTTAAATTCGTGAAGAATTTTAGTCAGAGCATTTCGCTCTTCCTTGTTTAAATGATCGAGTCTGAATTTATTTGATTCTTTTAACTCATTTTCTATTGCATAGTTTATTGCTTCGTCATCAGTTGATGGTGGCTCTAAACAGTTCGTGCAGTCGGTATCGTCTTCTGAATTTACCTTTTGCTCGTTGTCATAGTGCATTAAGAAGTTATAATTGTTTAAATTAACACTTCGTTCGCTAAAATTGATTTGAGCGTTGGTGTCTTCTAAGAAGTCTCTACCAAGTAGCATATCATAATTTTCCGAAAAATTATGGATATAAAAAACTTGTTTAGTGGGGCAAAGCTTGCTGGGTTTCAAACTAATGCTATCTTTTAATGTAACTATACCGTTAGTGGTATGAACTTTAAACTTATTTGTTTTAATGTGGAAATTGAAGAAATTTGATTTCATTATATTAATTGTAGATCGGGAATCAATAATACAACGGAGCTTTATATTGTTCATAACAATATTTATGAACGGGTTTGTTCTTGTTCTTCGTCCGAGGCATTTTGATGAAAATTTTCGGACGTGTCCATTCTTGATTGGCCACTAGAACTTGGTCTTTGCCTTTTATGGGCTGGGTTAGGAGCACTTGAAGAGGCTTGATTTGTTTGATAGTTTGTTGTATTTTGTAATTGTGCCTGGTCTAGTTTCTGTTTAAATTCTTGGTATAACTGCTCAATGTTTTGGCTATTATTATTATTTTTCTTGTTATCATTAGTATTGTTATAATTTTGGTTTTGACTGGTTGAACTTGACACTTGGTTATAATTTGGACTGTAATTTTTACTTTTAGAACTTTTGTTTTGATCATTATTTTTGTTCTGACTATTTTGTGATTTCGCACGATCGGACCATATACTGTCATAGCAACCTTCTTGTTGAGCGATTTGCTTCAACTTGCTTACAGTTGTTATGTCGAATCTAGCTAACTGCATGTATAGCCTATCAGGGAGTTTTCTAATTATTACGTCTTTGACAGTATTATTCATTCCGTTTGTATAAATGTGGTTATTAAACGGGTTGTTTTCTAAACTTAACTTATTTGTTATAATGAAACATTTTTCTTCTAGCTCTTCGATAAACTTACGAAGTGATCCGTTGAACGGTGTGTTGTATAGTCTTCTTAGGAGTTCCTCGAATGGGGTTTGTGTTTTGAATTCCGCGATAAGGGCTTCCTTCAGATCAATCCAGGTGTTGGCTGCACTTAACTGAGACACACGCTGGGCATCACCTCCAATCTGCATCTCGATTGCACTAAACATGATGTGTGCTTGCCGGGCGTCGGTTGTCGGGTAGAGACTTTGGATAAACTCGATTCTCCGTATGAACGAGCTCAGCTCTGATGTTGTACCATTAAATACTGGCACTTGTCGAATCTGACCAAGGGCCTGGTTCAGATGACTTTCCGAAAGGAGTTGAATTTGATGTGGTGGTTTTGGTTTTGTTTTTTTGATTTTTAATTTTTTGTTTTTTTTTTTTTGTTTTTTTTTTTTTGTTTTTTGTTTTTTTTTTTTTTTTTTTTTTTTTTTTGGGGTTTTTTTAAATTTTTTTTAAATATTAAAAAAATATATTTTTTTATATATTTTTTTTTAAAAATTTTTTTTTTTTTTTTTTATTTTTTTGCCCAAATATCGCAATTTTTTTTTTTTTTTTTGTTATTTTTTGGTTTTTGCCTTCGGTCCTTTTTAATTAAAAGGCGCCCAAAAAAAACACACAAAAAAAAAAAATAGAATTATTAATAAAAAAAAAAAAAAGGAAAAGCAAAAAACAATTTTGCGACCAAAAAAAAAAAAAGAAAAAAAACCCCCACAACTTTTTCCCCGCATAAAAAAAAAAATGTTTTTTTTTTTAAAAAAATGTGAAAAAAAAGGTAGGTACATAAATAAAGTATATGTATGTATGTATGTGTTCGTGTGGTCAAATTTCACTAAAAATTGAACACCAAACACGTACATACATACACGTTGGTCACAACATATATTCATTTATTTTTATTCTTAGTTGTCTACAAACTTCGAAAATGTCCTCACCATAGCCGAGTCGTTTAAGAGTGCTGAGGCGTTTAAGGGTAAGTGTGTTTAAAACCTGTGTATTTTAAAAACTAAAACAGTTCTTTACTTTTATTTTAGATGATGGTTAAAAGACTAAAGAAATAATTGACGCAATCGTCTTTATAATTTGCAAAGATAACATGCCAGTGCGGTGTGTAGAGAAGGAAGGATTAAAAGCGCTCCTGAAAAAAATGTGTGCCGCATTTTAAAATGCCTTGCAGATCTAAGGCAAGTACTAAAGAAATTTCATGTATTTTGATAGATAATCATAAATTTATATTCATTTTCAGATAACAACAACACTCCGGGTAGCTCAGTGCCTTCAGAGCGGTTGGCGTCCGCTATAAAATGTGTAGTCTGTGATACACGAAGCCGAATGACGGACACACATATAACACAACGAGTCTTTCTAAAATCACCTAATTCCAAGTACTGGAAATAAGTGTAAGGTAAAGGTTAAATAGCTACCTACATCTCCGATTTTCTTTAAATTTTTTTCACTGATAGGGCTATATGTATCATGAATTTAGGTGAAAAAATTATTTGGCGGTCGCTTCTAGTTTTTTTTAATTGAATTCTGAAAATAATTAAATTTACATGTATTTTGTTGTTGCCTTATTGTGCAAGGCGCCAACTAGAAGCGACCGCCAAATAATTTTTTCACCTAAATTCATGATATATATAGCCCTATCAGTGAAAAAAAATTAAAGAAAATCGGAGATGTAGGCAGCTATTTAACCTTTACCAAGTGTAATTATGTATTATTATCTGTATAAGATATTGAATATCAATGAATTTAAATACAAAAATTAAGTTTATAAGAAACTTTTATTTTTATTGTGGGGAAAACAAATTTTATTAAAAAAAAATATCAAATATATCGATATATCGATATATGTTTTGTGATATTTTAAATATTATTATCATTTTTTTTGATAAAAAAAATATTATCGATACGATATTTTTTTAATATCCCGACAACCTAGTTTTGACCTGAGACGATAATTGTCTTTTAATGGTCTTCACTGCAGCACTGAGTTATGATTTTCTTTTTAGGCCATGGATTTTAAAAAAATTCATGGTCTACTGTGTTTGTCGGAACGCAAATGTGCGTAACAGGCAGAAGGAGGCATCTCCGACCCCATAAACTATATATATTCTGAATCAGTATCAATAGCCGAGTCGATTGAGCCATGTCTGTCTGTCCGTCTGTCTGTCTGTCTGTCTGTCTGTCTGTCCGTCTGTCCGTCTGTATGAACACCTGGATCTCAGAAACTATAAAAGCTAGAGTCTTCAAATTTTGTGACAACATACGTTTATATTCAGGTGTCTCAAAGTTTTTTTTAAATTTGGCCACGCCTCTTCCTGCCTCTGTAAATCAGTAATAACAGTTCAATATACACAATATACACACCACAACAAAAGTTGTACATCTCACATGAAAAATACCTTTCCACGGGTGTTTCCTGAAAATTTCATTTAAATCGGACTAAAAATAAGTGAGTTATGATCCGAATTAAACTCAATTTGAACGTATACTTATGCTGATATTAAGACCTAATTTACGGATCATACCGAAGTTCGAATCTAGCTTCGAACACACAGCATAAAACAAAACATTTTATTTGCATAGAATGGTAACAGAATTGCCAGCTCAGAATGCAACTTTGCCGATCGGAAAATAAATGGGGCAGTGGCTTAGTGATTAGAGTGGCGGACGGCACTTCTTAGAGAGTTCGTATGTGCGTGCGTGAGCGAGTTCGAGTCCTAGCGGGAGGCTAGTGCAATTTTTTATTTTAGTTACTTTTTTTTTGTTTTTTTTATTTATATAAACTAAAAGGAAAACAACAGCCGAAAACTACAACCTCTACCTAAATTCTAAATTATTTAACTAAATATCAATCAAAATAAATTTCATATTTTTATGCAATAGTTAAGACAATCAATGTACACGACTGTTAGAGCGGGATGCCGATACATGCATGTCTGCATTTGCACATTTATGTGTCGGCATCCCGCTCTAACACGCATCAATTGCCGTATTCAGCACACATACACAACTGTCAGATGTCAGAAAAGATAGAAAAAAAGGAAAACATATCACGCATTGACCGCGGCAGCAATCGAACCCGAACAATGTCAACATTGGTCTTCGAATCCGGCACGCACTCCACAAAGCTACTGCACAACTTCCACAGCCGCGACTCCTGTTTGCCATTATGATCTAATGCTTATACTTCTTGTCTATCCGTCCTTGCATTATTTACATATGTGTTCTTCTTCTTCTACCTGTCAATCGAATTTGGCGTGTCGTTCGAATTAAATAATAAGAAGATAAGATTTATATTTTTAAATGCTTAATAATAATTCAAACAAACCAAAATTTTCATTATAAATAAGGGAAAATAAATTATACACGGTATACCATGATAATCCATGGCCTTCTACAGTCAGCACCTGACTGTAGCTTTCGACTGGTTTATTTTAGTTACTTTTTTTTTTTTTTTTTATTTATATAAACTAAAAGGAAAACAACAGCCGAAAACTACAACCTCTACCTAAATTCTAAATTATTTAACTAAATATCAATCAAAATAAATTTCATATTTTTATGCAATAGTTAAGACAATCAATGTACACGAATGTTAGAGCGGGATGCCGATACATGCATGTCTGCATTTGCACATTTATGTGTCGGCATCCCGCTCTAACATTCGTGTACATTGATTGTCTTAACTATTGCATAAAAATATGAAATTTATTTTGATTGATATTTAGTTAAAAAAGGAAAACATATCACGCATTGACCGCGGCAGCAATCGAACCCGAACAATGTCAACATTGGTCTTCGAATCCGGCACGCACTCCACAAAGCTACTGCAAAACTTCCATAGCCGCGACTCCTGTTTGCCATTATGATCTAATGCTTATACTTCTTGTCTATCCGTCCTTCCATTATTTACATATGTGTTCTTCTTCTTCTACCTGTCAATCGAATTTGGCGTGTCGTTCGAATTAAATAATAAGAAGATAAGATTTATATTTTTAAATGCTTAATAATAATTCAAACAAACCAAAATTTTCATTATAAATAAGGGAAAATAAATTATACACGGTATACCATGATAATCCATGGCCTTCTACAGTCAGCACCTGACTGTAGCTTTCGACTGGTTTATAAAAAGTTCACTTCTAGTAGCGGTCACACTTTTACCGGGGGTACCAAGTTGAAGTGTTTCACAGAGAACTGAGTTTCTGGTGAATTATAGTCTTCCAGTAACCTTTTATTGGCTACGCAAACGAAGTTTTTTAATCACACGCGGTATTTAGGCGGATTGTAACCTTCCTGTAGCATTTAATTTAGCCACGGAAACGAAGGATTTTGATCACACGCGGTTCTTTTGCGGATATCGATCAAAACGTTAATCGGTATCCTACCGGCTGCGCCAATAACAAGTTCGCGTTTAGTATTTATGAAAAAAATATAACTTTATTTCGAATAAACACTTAGGCGAAACCCGGAGACAATTCGCGTCGTTCCTTAATGGAGTTTGAATTAAATCTATCTTAAAGCTACAAACTGGACGCTTAGCAAACCTTTGGCTGAGTCTTATTTACTTCTGTATTGAGCGTACACAAAGCTCTCTTTTATGTTTACATGATATTGGGAGCTCTCTTGAGAGGATTGCGCATGGGAACGGATCAGCCGAGAATTTGCGCTGCGTAAGCAGTTTTGACCCTTTCGTGGGAATGTTTACAAATGATCGGAGTAGGCTGACTTGTTATTGTCGCCGAATTTGGGGATAAAATGTTTATGTGTAAGCAGGCGGAATTGTCGCCGAATTGGGGATACAAATGTTTATGTCTAAGCAGGCGGATGGTTTCTGGTGAAATAGATGAATGTTTGTCTTATATGCTAAGTACAATTGTCAAGTGTATGTATGGATGTATGTGGGAGTGTTTGTGTGTGTGTATGTGTGGACAAGTGGTGCGCTATGTTACATATGCTACTATATATATAAAAAAAAAAATACAAGCAATAAGGCTTCCGCAAATAAGTGCGAGATATATCAAAAAGAAAGAAATAGGGCTTAATCTGAAGAGGCACCACCTGAATGACGAGGACGGGAAATAGTTCAATTACCATAATATTCAGAGTTGCAGGGCGCAAAGCTGTATGTTGTTTTTGAATATACCCGAATTCGTTGTTTAAAGGGACGCAAGCTGATTATTAAGCCCATTTAAAGCAATATGAGAATTAACAAATATAGACGAAAACAAATGAACTACCGATTGCACCAGATTCATGACTTTACACATGTACATCAAAACTAAAAAAAAATCTATCATTACAGAAAATTTTAGAAGACACCATTACATCAACACACACCACAACACAACGGTTAACAGGACACGCAAAATAAAATAAGTTAATTAAGAATAACATTAATACACACACACTATAAATTAAGATAACAACACACATTAGAAACTAAGACAACAACACACATTAGAATCTAAGATATCAACACACGCATAAAAATTAAGATAACAACACACCAACACACATTGTTCAGAATAGCAATCAAATTACACACGAATTATATAAGAAGAGAAGAGTAAATAGGAATTCACAGGACATAATTGAAATACTAAAATAGGTCGGATAGAATTTACAGCTGTATAGAGAGAGTTCATGTCGAATATCAAAAGGTTGTTTCCGAACACCAGAAGTAGAAGTAGAGCTGAAAGAGAAGGATTAGCAGCAAGGTCTTTAGAGTCCATTGAAGAAAATTTTATCTTAGGTAGAGAAACAGTCCCGACAATAATGACTTCCAACGCTCCACCAACATCGGCACTCCAAACGCCGCCACCAACGGTAAACACCAGCCCCAATGACATATTTAACACCTTACGGATTCCAGACGCAATTAGATTTCTGCCGACCTATGACGGAAATTTTAAGACCCTTAACGACTTCATTACGAACGTCGAAGAAGTTCTGATGATGATCAGGGGAGCAGACCAAACTCCTTATGGTCGTCTATTAATGAGAACTATTAGAAACAAGATAGAAGGACGAGCAAACGAAGTCTTAATTACAGAGGGAATCCCTCTCGATTGGGACACTATTAGAGAGACACTTCGCGCTAACTTTACGGACAAACGAGACGAGTCTTCCTTGTTACAGGAAATTCATCTAATTAAGATGAAAGATCTTTCTTTAACTAGACTATACGAACAGATATCGGAAGTTAAACTGGCATTGTTTAATGTCATAGAGACTAAAGAAAGGGAACAATCAGTAGTGAAAGCAAAAAAAAGAATCGTACACAAAGTTATGTCTAGACGCATTTATAACGGGAGTAAGGGGACCGCTAGGCGCCTTTATAAGGGCCCTAAGACCCAGAACCCTGACCGAAGCCTATGAAGAGGCAATAAAAGAAAGGGAATTATATTTTCAGGAAAGAAAAAGAAAACAATTCGATCAGAAAGGATCAGGACAGGAGAAAAGGAGAAATAACACAGATCAGGGTCAAGTAGTCCAAGCATCGACTAGCAACAATGGAAATAGAAACTTTAATAACCGTTTTGGATCCAATCAGGCTCCACAACAGTATAGTTCCAACAATAGTGCTAGGACAAACAATTATAACAGAAACAACCAATCAAATACACGGGCAATAATGGCCAAGCCAGAAGGACCAGACTATACGAGCGGACGGACACAAATGAGTTCCTCTAACCGTTCGGGGCAATCGTATAACATCAACGGACAAAGTCGAAACGATGAGCAGACACAGGACACCCTACAAAATTTTCAAGAACTAGCCTCGGAAGACAGACGGGATATATAGACAGACACAAACATGGTTCAACTCTTCCATATGTGACAATAGACTCACCGTTTGGAAGACAACTAAAATTTTTACTAGACACAGGGGCTACCCATTCATTCTTAGACCCCAAATTTACCACGAGCACTAATAGAATTAGATTAAAAACAGATTTTAAAATCAAAACAGTTTTGAGCGAACACACATTAAAGGAAAAAGCAGAATTCATAGGCTTTAAAGAATTTAAGACAAATATAAAATTTACATTTCTGTTGTTCAAATTTCATGACTACTTTGATGGTCTACTAGGCATAGATTTGTTGTCACAACTTAAAGCAAATATTGATTTAAAAAATCTGGTGTTACGCACCGAGTTCGCTCAAATACCAATTATATTAAAACAGAATAGGACAACGCAAGTTTATCTGCTAGAGCCACAAGCAAAAACAGTGGTAGCTCTTCCGGTTAACATAAAAGAAGGGGAATTTAATTGTAAAGAAGTTGAAATATGTAAATATGTGTTAGTGACAGAAGGATTATATAAAGCAAAAGATAATGTTAGTTACATGGAAGTAGTCAACTATTCAGACAAAGAACAGAAGATTTACTTAGATTCACCATTGACAGTAGAAGAATGGAAAAACGAAGAATTTGTAGAAGTTAACGTGACTACATTGATAACGGACGAACAAACAAATCATAAGATAGATTTTAACCAATTACGCATCGAACATTTAAATAAGGAAGAGGAAGTTGAATTGAAAAAACTACTTTGCCAATTCCCAAAGATTTTTCACAAAGAAACGGACAGACTATCATTTTCAAACCAAATTAAACATTTTATCCCCACGACAGACGAAATCCCAATTTATTCAAGACCATTTAAATACGCCCAATGCGAGAAAATAGAAATTAGTAAACAGATTCAGAAACTTTTAGAACAAGATATCATTCGGAATAGCCATTCCCCTTGAGTGCCCCAGTGTGGTTGGTCCCCAAGAAGATAGACGCTTCGGGCCAACCCAAATGGAGAATGGTAGTAGATTTCAGGAAACTTAACGACAAAACGGTAAAAGATAAATATCCTATGCCGGCCATTAACGATGTGCTGGATAAAATAGGCCGGGCCAAATATTTCTCAGCACTTGATCTAGCAAGTGGCTATCACCAAATTGAAATGGCCAAGCAAGATAGGGCAAAGACCGCCTTCACAGCAGTAGGTGGCCACTATGAGTTTACAAGAATGCCGTTCGGATTAACAAATGCCCCGGCAACTTTCCAGAGAGTCATGGATAATGTACTAAAAGAGTTAATTGGCGAATGTTGCCTAGTTTATCTTGACGATATCGTCATATTTTCAGCATCCCTTCAACAGCACATAGGGCACCTAAAGTCGGTATTCGACAAACTGACACAGGCAAATTTAAAATTACAGATAGACAAATCAGAATTCCTTAAAAAGGAAATCGAGTACCTCGGACATGTTGTAACAGCGGACGGAATTAAGCCAAACCCCAAAAAACTAGAGACTATAAAAAAATTCCCCTTACCACAAACAAAGAAAGAAATAAAGTCGTTTCTAGGACTCTTAGGGTATTATAGAAAGTTTATTAGAGATTTCGCTAGAATTACGAAACCACTAACTAAACAATTAAAAGGGAAACAAAAAACCATAAAGATAGATGGCGAATATAAAGACATATTCGAGAGTTGCAAAACGCTCTTGTGTAATGACCCGATACTACAGCATCCAGATTTTTCCAAACAGTTTATTTTGACCACTGACGCTAGCAACGTCGCAATAGGTGCAGTATTGTCACAAGGTACATTAGGAAAAGATAAACCAGTATCTTTTGCTAGTCGGACGCTTTCAGATACAGAATTAAACTACTCTACAGTAGAAAAAGAAATGTTGGCTATCATTTGGGCCACAAAATATTATAGACCTTACCTATACGGACAAAAGTTCAAAATAGTTACAGACCACAAACCACTTACGTGGTTGATGAGTTTTAAAGAACCCAACTCAAAGCTTGTTCGTTGGAAATTACAGCTCTTAGAATATGATTTTGAGGTGATCTATAAAAAAGGTTCCCAAAACATAGTCGCAGACGCACTAAGCCGAGTGCAAATAGAAGTTAATTATAATGACAATGTATCGGTAATAGCATCAGCAGGGGACACGATACATTCGAGTTTCGAAGAACTTGATGAAAACTTGTTTATCTCGGAAAAACCCTTAAATGAATACAACATACAACTTATATTTGAAACCGGTTTAAACTCAAGAGCCGTTTCGACCACCCCCTTTAGAAACAAAATCAGACGAATAATTTATGAACCTGACTTTACGGACGACACAGTAAATAGACTATTAAAGAACTACCTTAGACCAAATAAAACTTGCGCAATTTTTGCACCAGACCCCATTTTTAAAAAAATTCAAAAATCGTACTCTAAATATTTCGCACATAGCAAAGTTTATAAAGCGGTAAGGTGCACAATGTATCTTGAAGACATTAACGACACAGACGGACAGGAAAAGAAAATTATAGAACAGCATGAAAATTCCAATCACAGAGGCATAGATGAGGTAAACGCCCAATTGAAAAGAAAATACTATTTCCCAAATATGAAACAAATAATTATAAAGACCATTAATAACTGTGACATATGTAAACTACTAAAGTATGACCGATCGCCACCCAAAATTAAATATTTAGAGACAGAAACCCCCTCAACACCTATGCAAATTATACACACGGACTTATATACAATCAACGGAAACTATGTAATGACTATAATTGACAAATTCTCTAAATTCGCTGCGGCTTATACGATCCCCACTAGAAATAGTATAAACGTTGTAAAATCAATGCAACAGTTCATACAATATTTCGGTATTCCAAGCAAGATAGTTTGCGACCAAGGAGCCGAATATAATTCGAACTTGTTCAAAGATTTTTGCAAACAATACGGAATAAAATTGCACATGACATCATTCCAACAGTCATCAAGCAATGCACCAATAGAAAGACTACACTCAACCTTAACAGAAATATATAGGATAATAGTAGAGAAGAAAAAGTCAGAAGATTTACAGATAGAACACGATAGTATATTAACGGAAACTTTAATAACTTATAACAATGCTATTCATTCAGCAACTAAACTCACACCTTTCGAACTGTTCTCGGGTAGAACCCATTCGTTTAACAAGAATATTGTATTTAACGACCAGCATGACTACCTCAGACAATTAAATGACTTCAGGGAAAAACTTTACCCGGACATAGCAAATCAAATGAGCCTGGCAAAAAGCCAGAACATAGAAAAACTAAACAAAACTAGAGACGACCCAAAAGAATTAGACACAGGGGAGATAATCTTTAGAAAAGAAAACAGAAGAAACAAATTAACACATAGATTTACACAACAGAAGACATTAGAAGACAGAGGGCACACATTAGTTTCAGATAAAAAACAAAAATTACACAAGTCAAAGATAAGAAAGTGCACTAGGAAAAACACTATACAAAACTGAATAACAGAACAAACATTAAAACTACCTCAAACAATATTTACAATTCATTAACGTTTAGTACTGGGAACAAGGAACTCCAATGTTCTACAAATTCCAAATTATATTTTATTTAACAAAGACATTGTAAAATCTGTAAAAGAAAGATAAGTTCACGAACTATACATTTGTAAATCTAAGCTAGAGGTAACCCCCAATGGAGAAGAGAGGTGTCTTCGAGCAATATCCAATGCGGACTTAAGGTTTGCGACGCGATCAAAGTTGACGAACAGGAACGAATTCTGGAACCTGAAAATGGAAACATTTGGTGCTAAACGGAGTCCGAACGCAATCACACTCAAATTGCGTGAGACCATTCCAAGTAACGGGGAATGCCATTATTACGTTTGAAGACTGCAATATTACGATTAATGGATGCACCTATGGACACGAAGCAATAAAGATGGATGACAAAATCAAACTCGTCATACCCTTGTTCAACGGAGTGGAGATTTAAATCAACAGAAGTTGCACTGGGAAAGTGTAAAAAGCCGAAATAATGGTTATAAGAAGGAGAGCTGCCATATTCACACCGTCGCCATCACCGGTAGATTTCGTTCCGACACTTCCTTCGATGTGACCGTCACTTCAATCCAGGGGGGGAGGAGTTACCACTGCACCTTTCCTGCTCTAACAAAAACCGTCCAGACTCAGCTGAATGACAACAGCATCAAAAGCCACAACAACAATAGATCAGCAGTCCACATATTATAGGGACATACACGAACAACAACATAGTGTGAAATAAAACGACGCACACGTTGACACACACAACTTGAGCATACATGCTCTCGAAAATGCTAGAAACAGATTCCATCATAACGGTAATGTGCGAGTTACCACTGCACCTCTAACTGGAACCGTCCAGATTCGGCCAGATGACAGCAGCATCAAAAGCCAACACGAACAACAACATAGCGTGAAATAAAACGACGCACACGTTGACACACACACCTTGAGCATACATGCTCTCGAAAATGCTAGAAGCAGATTCCATCATAACGGTAACGTTGCATCAGCCTCTAACGCGATGTGATTGGTCAGCTACGCATTTTGTAGTTTATAAAGGACCGTTATAGCAAGGCGTTGTAGCTGACGCCGAGTGCAGAAAAACAGCGTGAAGCAACAAGAAGATGGGACGCACAGTCAGTTGCATTTTGGTCGTGCATAAACCCAGTCAACATACGAATATTGTCAAACAAGTTAATTATCGAATTAATTTAAACTAAGAAAAATAAACTTCTGTTGTGGAAAATAAATCATTGAACAAAATATTAAACCAATTGTTACGGGGGAGTTAGGGCCTTTTAAAAATTAAAAAAAAAAAAAAAAAAAAAAAAATAGAAAACTAAAAAACAAAAAAAAAAAAAAGAATATTTTTTTATTTATTATATTTTCTTTTTTTTTGCAATTAAAAAAAAAAAAAAAAAAAAGATGAAAAAACCATTTCCCTTTCTCGACTCACCCCGGGGCCCGGAAAAAACTTTATATTTAGAGTCTTAAGCTGACAGTTTTAAAATAAAGACGTTTATCGAAATTGTTCGTGTTTCAATTTATATTGGCTTCAGCGTTGATCTTTGTCTTCGTTACAAACGGATCATTTATTCGACTCAAAAAATAGTAACTACGTAAGTGGCGCAGCCGGTAGGATGATACAAGTGATGCGATATTAAACATATTCAATTCTCTGTGTATCATCCGCTTAAGAACTACAACTTCAATATCTCGCGTCGGTAAATCGGTACAATTGGTTGAAAAGAAAGAAAGAAAATTTGTAAACCAAAAACATATCGACGCCTTTGAATTCGCTGAGTAGTAAATCCACTAAAAGATTACTCAAAACAAAGCGAAATAGTAAAGTGTGCAACACATGATAACAGCTAAACTAAGTGAAAACTATAAAAACATAACTACAACTAAGTGAACTACAATAACAACAGTTAACCTAAGCGAAAACTAAATAAACTTAACCACAAAGAAACGAACAATAATAATAACAGTGTAACTAAGTGAAAACTAAAGAAACTTTATTACAACAAGTGAACCATAACAATATCAGCTAAACTAAGCGAAGACTAAATAAACTTAACTACAAGTAAAATGAATTTTAATGATAACAGTGCAACTAAGTAAAACATTTAATAATAACAAGTGAGCGAGCAGCAAAAAACCTAAAACAAAGACACAAACGAATAGTGAGAACTCAAACCCTATCCAAATCACGAACCAAAATAAAGACATAAATCAACGGCAAATACACAAACATTAATCAAAATTCAAAACCAACAAACCACAATAGCAGTACTAGCACCAACACAAATAGAATTGTCTGACTCGATTATGATTCAAGTCGAAAGACAAATACACGCAATCGATGTTTTCAACGGAGATCCTAACACCTTGTACAATTTCGTCAGTCGCATCGATTTCATCTTGGCTCTTTATCATACTACAGATGAAAGACAAAAGTTAATAATCTTTGGACACATCGAACGGAACATCAGTGGCGATGTTATCCGCACCCTCGGAGTGACCAACCTCAGCAGCTGGAGTGAACTCAGGACTCAACTTTTACTCAACTACAAGCCCCAGGCACCGAACCACCAACTTCTGGAGGAATTCAGGAACACACAATATCGAGGTAACGTTCGTCATTTCCTTGAAGAAGCCGAAAGAAAACGGCAGATAAGTAAAAACGGCAGATACTTATAAGTAGAACTAGAAAATAACATCACTGACACCACTCTATATACTAGATTAATACAAACCAGCATCGAAAATCTAATCCAAAAACTTCCAAGCCACATTTATCTCAGAATAATTAACTGTAACATTCCAAACTTGAGATCATTAATAAACATATTACAAGAAAAAGGTCTTGACGAGGCACCAACCTTAAGTAAAGATAATATAAAGCCAGCTTCAATTCCAAACAAAATAACAACCACTCCCCAAAACAGGCAAATGAACAATCAAACCAGACCCCTTACACCCTTCCAACCATTCTATAACAACGTCTATCAACCCTATCACCAAGCATATTCTCCTGTACCCAGGTTTAACTCAAATCCGCTTCCTCAATATCAAAATAGACCTATCTTCCCACAAGCTAACATTCCCCTGACACAAGCACCCAGACCAAACACAGCTTTTAACCGACAAAATATTTTTGACCAAAATCGCTTTGGACCTAGCCACACTCACATGCCCACAACATATCCACAAACCGGAAACGTACAGACTAATAACCCCATAAAAAGACAGAGACCATCAGACAGCGGACAGTCTAAAATGAGCATAGAAGAGCTAAGATACCAAGAAGTAACGTCTAATCAACCCGAATATCCTTATAACTATGATTACTACTATCTGTTGGAGCTCTAACATAACATAAGTAGTTAGGCTAGTTTGTAAGAGAACACATGAAGTGTGAAGATATTAAGAGAAGACGATCGGCAAATGCCGACGGCGAATTCGGGGAGTGTGGTCGGACTGTGGCCCACTCTCATTTGAAAAAGTAGATTTTAGTCTCGTATTGTGCACTGAAGCCAACTAATCGTTGAAATTAAATTATTGAAGCCGAACTCCGCGTCTCTTTATTTAAACAATTTTTCGTATTATTTCGATTTCTCTAAAAACTATTAGAGAATTTTCATTGGCGCCCGAGCAGGGACTCGAGATTCGGTAATATTTAATCAAATAATATCGGAAGTAGTTGGCTTCGCGCGTCGTGTGTGTAAATTAAATAAAATAAAAAAAGTGAACGTTGCTGAACTGGGGTGTGCGCCAAAGAAGTCGTCAACGTTGGACAATAAATGGAAGCCAGTCGTCGCTCTATGTCTATAGATTCCCTAGACAGCCTACAGGTATTTAGTATCAAAAATTGAGCAAGTCTTGTTGTTTGAAACGACGAAATTGTCGACATAAATATATGAGTACATAATTGCATGTACTAAGCGGCTCAAATTTTGATACTGTTTCTTTGAATATTGCATGCAAGCAGTGTACCTGCAAATGTATATACGTGTGTACGTGATTGCTTCTACACACATCGATACATTTGTACATACATACATTTAAACATATGAGCACATATGAGCAACTAACCCCAAAACCAAAGTATTATTAAAAAATAACAAATACAAAAAGCCTTACGTTGCATTTCTTTAAATTGATGGTACTAACCTGCTTGCAAGAATAATATTAAAACTAAAATAAACAAACGGCAACATCGTTTATTTACTTGAATACATATTCTGGCATTATTACTGATCTTCTTGTGGCGCGTTCGCTTTGGACGTTCGTTGACCCCGGTTTACAGATAAGCTCATAATTTTTGTGTCCGCTTTCGCTTGCATTTCTGGCCAGCGGTATTTTATTACCCCGCACCCCGCGTTTTGCATTGCTGCCTACAACCGTAGTTACAGCAAATCTTTAGTTATCTCTCATCGTTTGTTTCCCGTTCGTTCGTCTTACATACTGCATTGAGTGCGTGTGTTTGGTAATTACATTCTCGCATTCTCGCTCCCCGCACCCCGCATTTATATTGCTGCCTACAACATTAACTGCTCTTTAGTTCCGAATCTCTCGGAAATTTCGTTGTTTGTGCACACAACACATAGGGTGTATGTGTGTAATAGTTCAGACCAGTTAATTGGCTTGTGTAGGTAGTATCGCTGCGAGGGTAGCTTATAAAGTTTCGATATTTGAGTAAGGTATACATATATTCTTTAAAATGTCTGAGTCCGAGAAACCATGTACCGAAAAATTGCCGAGTTCTAAAGGTAGTGCAAAACTCGCGTTGTGTCTGCAAAGATACGATAAGGTGAGTGCTGATATTGCTCGTATGCAATTAGCAATAAAAACCAAAGCAACTTCTGCAGACAGAACAGAGTTAACGTGTAGATTAGAACTTTTGGAAGGGTATATGGAGAAGGCAATGAATCTTCAAGCCGAATTAGACAATTTAAACCCTCTTAACGAACATAGGGAGCAGTTAGAAGAATTGTGTGTCATCACAAAGGCATTATACCTAAATGCAATAAAGCCAGAAACAGAGGTTAAACATATTTGCTCCGCAAGTTCGAGCCAGCGTTCGCAGCTGCCGAAAATGCGTTTGCCAACATTCAATGGCAAGCATTCGGAGTATAGAAATTTTATGTGCCTTTTCGAAAGCTTAGTTCAGAAGTTCAATCATCTGGTGTCTTGTTTATCAGATGAGGCATTGGGGGTAGTTAAGCCGTATCAGTTGACGGATTGTAACTATCCTAAGGCAATTGCAAGCCTCAATGCAGTATATGACAATAAATGTCTTATATTCTTCGACACTGTTTCACAGTTGTTCGACATACCTAGCATGACAAAACCGTCTGCATCGAGCTTGAGATCAATAATAGATACGGTGTCTGCTATATATGCGTCGTTGTCGTCGTTGGGGAACGATAAAGATATTGCTAACGCAATGATTATTCATATGGTCATGGCGAAAGTAGACCATACTACCAAGTCTCGTTTTGAGGAGCAGCTGGATTATGATACACTGCCGTCTTGGGAAGATTGTGCTAGAGAACTAAATAAGAGATACCAGTATTTGTCAGCAGAAGAGTCAACTCGAGACAAAACAAAGTCACGAATTGAACACAAGAAACCCCAACATTCCAAATCGTCCTTCGCTTGTGCTGAAGGAGGACGCACTTCATCGCTTGTGTGCATATTTTGCAAATCGGAAACGCACAACATTTATTCTTGTCCGTCGTTTGCTGCCATCTCAGTTATGCAGCGTTTTGAATTCGTCAAGGCCCAAAAGTTATGTCTCAATTGCCTGGTCACAGGGCACATAGTTTCAAAATGCAAAGCATCAAAATGTAGAGTATGTTCAAAGCCTCACCATTCCTTGCTTCACAGATATAATACACCTGTTCAAGGTGAGACACCTTCTACTCACCAAACTGCTTCAGATGCATATTTGGGACATGTGCTTAATAATGAGCAAGTCGTTCTTGCAACAGCCATTGTGAATGTTAAAGATAGATTCGGTCAGTGGCATCCAGCCAGAGCTTTACTTGATAGTGGCTCCCAAATAAACTTGATGTCTGAAAGCATGGCTCAATTACTACGACTCAAGCGGGAACCAACATCCCTAGCTATCTCAATGGTTGGTGGTGCAACAGTCGATAGCAAGAACAAGATATGCGTCTCTATTCAATCGCGTCTCAATTCACATGCGTTTTCCGCTGACTGTTGGGTTTTAAAATCAATTTCCACGACTCAACCTGGGCAGTCAATTGCCACATCAAGTTGGAAAATACCCAAGAATATTAATCTGGCAGATCCAGAGTTTTATAGGCCTGGTAAAGTGGATATTCTCTTGGGCGCAGAATTGTTTTACGACTTGTTATGCGTTGGACAAATAAAATTACGTTCAGAACTTCCCATTATGCAAAAGACGCTGCTGGGTTGGATAGTAGCGGGAAAATACACTGAACAAATACCTCGTCGTCAGTTCAGTGGGTGTTCAATAGCTCAAAATAATAATTGTTCTCTCGACTCCTTAGTCACCCGTTTCTGAAAATTGGATCAATGTCCAATTGAGTCGAAGGCTGTTCGCCAAACAGCTGAACAACAGGCGTGTGAGCTGTATTTCAAGAAAACTGTCAAACAGTTATCTTCCGGTCGCTTTGAAGTCAAGCTTCCTTTCAAGACCAATCCAAAGGTTCTCGGCCTGTCCTTTCAAACTGCTGAAAGGCGTTTTCTACAACTTGAGCGCAAATTATCAAAAGATGCAATCCTGCGAAACATGTACCATGACTTCATGAAAGAATATCTCGATTTAGGACACATGTCCATTCTGAAGTCTGCTCCTCAACTTTGATCAATTTTCGATTAAATAAATATGCCGTGACTGCTGACATTTCCAAAATGTACAGGCAGATAAATGTCTCTGAAGAAGACAGAAAGTTCCAGCTGATTTTGTGGAGAGAAAACACTTCACAAAATATACAGGCATACAAGTTGAATACCGTTACATATGGTACAGCATCCGCACCGTTTCTGGCAATACGCTGCCTGTTTGAACTTGCCGACATACATGCACAATCACATCCGATTGGATCAGATGTGATCAAAAAATGTTTTTATGTAGATGATATGCTGGCAGGGGCAGACAGTGTAAAAGAATTAAACATAATGTGCAAGGAAGTTCGTGAAATATTGGAGTCAGGAGGTTTTCCACTAGCCAAGTGGGCATCCAATCACAGCATTCAAGTTTCTAACACTGACTCTAGCGAAGAGGTTACTCTCAAAATTGAGGAACAGAGTGCAGTGAAAACTCTTGGAATGCGTTGGGAACCTCAAGAGGATATTTTTAAATACCATCTTGATGTAGATAGTTTCGCATCGCTAAAACCAACAAAACGTAATATGTTGTCCATAGCTTCTCGTTTATTTGACCCACTCGGTTTGCTGTGTCCGATTGTAACAAAGGCCAAAATTTTACTACAGGAGTTGTGGAGGCTCAAGATAGATTGGGATGAGACCATTCCTATGAGTCTTCACACAGCATGGCATAAGTTTACCATGACATTGCGAGATTTGCATAAGATCCATATTTCTAGATATGTGTGTCTTTCAGTCTATGACCAAGTTCAAATTCATGGTTTTATGTACGAACTGCCAACAATCAAGACGTTGGCATTACTTTACTTACGGCAGAGTCTAGGGTAGCTCCACTTAATGTGAAAACCATACCTCGACTAGAGCTATGCCCAGCACTTTTGCTGGCCAAGCTGTGGCATCAAATCTCTCCAACCATGGTAAAATTCAATATCGAAAGCGTGAACTTCTGGTCAGATTCACAGGTTACCCTATATTGGTTAGAGCGTGAGTCTGGCACGTTGGGTACATTTGTGGCAAACAGAGCTGCTGAAATCCAAGAGCTGTCAAATGGTGTTGTTTGGCGTCATGTTCCAACAGACGCCAACCCTGCTGATCTGGTATCTAGAGGAACTGATATAAATGAAATTGGAAACTCGTTGTGGTTTAAAGGGCCAAGCTTTTTGATGGAAGAAAAGGACCAATGGCCACAACTTCATCAGTTCCAGATAGCGTCAATCCTAAAACTTCGGAAGATAAGAAGGGTGTGACGGTTGGCACACTAGCGGAAGTTCCGCATAATTGTCTTGTGGAGTTGATACATCGTCACTCCAATTTTGCCAAATTAATTCGAATAGTAGCATATATACTTCGCTTTTGTTTCAAACGGCTCAGAACAGATTCTCTTGTCGTATCGGCATTAGAAAGGAAAATTTCATTCCTTAAATTAATCGGCGCAGTACAAAGAAGTACATTTAGGAATGAATTGAAACTGATGGAAAAATCAGCAGTCTTAGCACCTATGCTTCAATCGCTAAATCCGTTCGTAGACAAATTTCAAAATAATGGCCTGAAATTTGAACTCATTCGGGTAGGAGGTCGTTTATTACATGGCCCTCTCTCATATGAGGCTAAGTTTCCCTTTTTACTGACAAAGGATTCTGCCTTTGCGCAACTCTTTGTCAAAGACTTGCATCTTCGGCACTACCATGCAGGTGCAAAGGTGCTAGTTGGCTTATTAAGGCAGCAAGTTTGGGTGGTGAATGCACGTAGCTTATGTACTTCAGTTGTGAGAAACTGCGTACACTGCTTCAGGTACAAGCCAAAATTATTGGGGCAAATAATGGGAAATTTGCCAGCCGACCGTCTCCGAGAAGGCCGCCCTTTTAGAGTTTCTGGTGTAGATTTTTGTGGGCCATTTTACGTCAGCTATAGGATCAGGGGGAGACCCCCTGTAAAAACGTATGTTGCCGTTTTTATTTGTTTCGCCTCAAAAGCAGTTCACTTGGAACTTGTCACGGACCTATCCACTGATTCCTTCTTGAATGTCTTTAAAAGGTTCATTGGGAGGCGAGGACTACCCGAGACGATGTTCAACGACAATGCGACGAACTTCGTGGGAGCGAGCAACGTGCTGAAGGAGCTGCAGACGGCATTCCTGGAGAGCAAGGAGCGACTGATCGGTTACGCAGCGGAGCGAGGGGTGAACTGGAAGTTTATTCCCCCTCGAGCACCGCACTTCGGGGGACTGTGGGAAGCAGCGGTGAAGGCCGCCAAGCACAGGCTGGTGCGAGGAGCGGGCAATGCGAACCTAACGCCGGACGAGTTGAGCACGCATCTGGTGGACGTCGAAGCGTTGCTCAACTCCAGACCACTGCTCATAGACAGCGCCGATCCCAACGATGGCGAAATCATAACACCGGGGCACCTACTTATCGGGCAGCCTTTGCTTGCGCTGCCGCAAGGATCAGGACCAGAAGAGTCGAGCAACAAGCCAGGACCCGCGTACTTGAGGCGGTGGCAGCAGTTGTCGGCGCTGAGACTGCACTTCTGGCGCAAGTGGTCCAGAGACTACCTGCTCAGTCTGCAGCAGCGAACACAGTGGACCAAAGGCGAGGCCAATCTGGCGGAAGGGGCGGTCGTTATGGTGCACGACGACAACACACCCCCGCAACGATGGATCACCGGGCGCGTAACGCGCATAATCACAGGGGACGACGGCAAGGTTCGGGTAGTGGAACTAAAAACACCAGCAGGCGCAATTAGGCGCCCAATTCACAAGCTGGCACTGCTCCCGAATTGTTGAAGACCGGAGCTCGTCAACGGGGCCGGAATGTTGGAGCTCTAACATAACATAAGTAGTTAAGCTAGTTTGTAAGAGAACACATGAAGTGTGAAGATATTAAGAGAAGACGATCGGCAAATGCCGACGGCGAATTTGGGGAGTGTGGTCGGACTGTGGCCCACTCTCATTTGAAAAAGTCGATTTTAGTCTCGTATTGTGCACTGAAGCCAACTAATCGTTGAAATTAAATTATTGAAGCCGAACTCCGCGTCTCTTTATTTAAACAATTTTTCGTATTATTTCGATTTCTCTAAAAACTACTAGAGAATTTTCACTATCCCTACTATCCAGAATATTTTCAGCCTCAGCCTTATCCCTATCAATCGAACTATACCCCAGAATTAATTCAGTATCCCCCTGAACAGAACTACGACAATTCAGAAACAACAGAAGAGGAAACACCAACAACAAATGACAACGAACCAGACGACCCTGAACAAGCAGAAAATTTTCGGCTAGTAGCCCCGGATCAAGCCAATATATAACGATCAAACATAATAATACCGAATTGAAATGTCTAATTGATACAGGATCTACGATAAATATGCTCACGTATAATATTTTTCAAGCAGAACCATATTCAAATGGACCCTTCATTTCCACAAGACCCCACTTATTTAGAAACCTCCACATTTCAGGAGAACTTGTTCCGATTAGAACACCTTAACGTAGAAGAAAAACTGAAACTAACTAATCTACTGACAAAATACCAAGACATCCAATTTCGCGAAGGTGACACGCTCACGTTCACAAACCAAGAAAAACATATTATTAACACCACACACAATATCCCCGTCTACTCTAAAATTTTTAGTTTCCAACAGACATATGAAAAGGAAGTAGAAAAACAGATCCAGGACATGTTAGAACAGGGCATTATCCGAGAAAGTAATTCACCATACTGTAGCCCCATTTGGGTCGTACCTAAAAAACTAGATACTTCTGGACAGCAGAATCTTCGTATCGTAATAGATTATAGGTAATTGAACGAAATGACAATAAATGACAGATACCCCATACCAAACATAGATGAAATATTAGGAAAACTAGGGAGGTCAAATTATTTCACTTCAATAGATCTTGCAAAGGGCTTTCATCAAATAGAAATGGACTCAGAGTCAATAGCCAAAACCGCCTTCTCTACAAAATATGGACACTACGAGTATACTCGAATGCCATTTGGGCTTAAAAATGCCCCCGCTACATTTCAACGATGTATGAATAATTTACTCCGTCCACTTTTAAATAAATGTTGTCTAGTATACCTAGACGACATCATAGTTTTCTCCACATCTTTAGAAGAACATCTTCAAGCCTTACAAGCTGTTTTCGAAAAATTATCACAGGCAAACTTAAAATTACAACTAGATAAATGCGAGTTCTTAAAACAAGAGACAACTTTCTTAGGACATGTTATTACTAAAGACGGGATTAAACCAAACCCGGATAAAATCAAAGCTATAGTTAAATATCCGCTACCAAGAAAAACTAAAGAAATTAAAGCCTTTTTAGGACTTACAGGATATTATAGGAAATTAATACCTAACTTTTCAGACATTGCCAAACCCTTGACCAAGTGCCTAAAGAAAGGAGCAACAATAGATATAAGCAGTTTAGAATACTTAGAAGCATTCCAAAAGTTAAAATTATTAATCTCTGAAGATCCGTTCCTAAAAATACCGAATTTCGAGAGGAAATTTACATTAACAACAGATGCCAGCAATGTAGCTTTAGGAGCTGTTTTATCTCAAGACGGACACCCTATTAGTTACATCAGCAGAACACTAAATGAGCATGAAGTCAACTATAGCGCCATAGAAATAGAATTATTAGCAATAGTTTGGGCCACCAAAACCTTCCGACACTATCTGTTAGGACGACATTTCGAAGTAGCTTCTGACCATCAACCCTTGTGCTGGCTACACAAACTAAAAGAACCTAATTCAAAATTAACAAGATGGAAAATTAGACTTTCGGAATATGACTTCGACATAAAATATATAAAAGGAAAGGAAAATTACGTAGCTGACGCACTTTCTAGAGTAAAGATAGAACAAACATTTTTTGGTGAATCTACACAACATAGTGCTGAAGAAGACAGTAGCAATTTGATCGGAATATCAGAGAAACCTATCAATCAACATAAAAGACAAATTATCTTTACCAAAGGTCCCAATAGTACAGAAATAGAAACTTACTTCAAAAAACAAATTATAAACCTTTCATATGAAGAAATGACCCCTGAAATAGCCAAACGATATCTACTCGACTATTTCTGTTCAAAAAACAGCTCTCTTTACATCGAAAGCGATGCAGATTTCCTAGTAATTCAAAAAGCATATAAAGAGAAAAAAATTCAAGATATACAAAGATTTTTCGAAGCCTCATCTTACTAAAAAACATTCACACATACGCAAGTTTCAAAGAACTAATTCTAAACACACATGAAAAACATCTACACCCCGGAATACCGAAAACTATAAAACTTTTCGGCGAAACATACTACTTCCCAAATAGCCAACTCCTTATCCAAAATATAATTAACGAATGCCAAGTTTGTAACTTAGCAAAAACAGAACATCGAAATTTGTAATAGATATCTATTCCTCTGAAGGGAATCACTATTTGAGTTGTATTGACATTTATTCAAAATTCGCCACCCTTGAGCAGATTAAAACAAAAGATTGGATAGAATGTAAAAATGCTCTAATGCGCATGTTCAATCAGTTGGGGAAACCCGAAATTCTGAAGGCACACAGAGATGGCGCATTTTCTAGTTTAGCCCTCAAACGTTGGCTCGAATCTGAAAACGTAGAACTACAACTCAATACCACAAAAACAGGTGTTGCAGATATAGAAAGGCTCCATAAAACAATAAAAGAAAAAATCCGTATCATAAAAAATTCTGATGATAATGAAGCTAAACTCAGTAAAATAGAAACGATCCTTTACATTTACAACCACAAAACCAAACATGACACTACTGGAGAAACTCCTGCCCACATATTTATTTATGCTGGACAACCAATTCTAGACACACAACACAACAAGGAAACTAAAATTAACGAAATAAACAAAGACCGAACAGAATACAACGTCGACACTAGATATAGAAAAGGACCGTTGCAAAAAGGGAAATTAGAAAACCCTTTTAAATTAACAAGGAACGTCGAACAAACTGACGAAGACCATTACAAAATCACCAATAGAAATAGAGAGACATATTACTACAAAACTCAATTTAAAAAACAGAAAAAAATTAATGAACTTCCCATTCCGCAGGCCCCTGGTTCATCATAATACTCCTCCTTACGTCTACAAAAATATGCCAAGCCCAAAAAATTCAAATCAACAACATTGACACTAACCATGGATACCTCTTATTTTCCGATAAATCGATTCAAATCCCTTCAGAATACGAACATCATTGTCTTCGCGTAAACCTTTCCGATATTGATAACCTAACCCACTATTTTAACAATAAAATAACTAACTACACTAATATTCCCCAAATTGACCTTTTGTACAATAAAATGCGAAGAGAACTTAGCGGAATAACTTTACACCAGAAAATAGACAGAAACGAGGACTAATCAACATAGTAGGATCAGCTTTTAAATATTTATTTGGAACACTAGACAACAATGACCGAACAAAGATTGAAAAACAATTAGAATCAGTAGCAACAAGTTCAATAAATCTACATGAAATAAATGATATAATTCAACTCATCAACAGTAACATACAAAAAACAAAAGAATTTTTAGACGAACATAGTAACAGAGAACAGTTAATATACGAACTTACCCAATTTACCGAGTATATAGAAGACATTGCAATGGGAATGCAACTTTCGCGACTAGGACTATTTAATCCCAAATTACTTAATTACGACAGACTAGAGAACGTTGACAGCAGTAACATCTTACAAATTAAAACATCAACCTGGATTAGTACTAACCAAATACTTATCATAGCACATATCCCTATTAAGCAAAAAACTGTCCACACAATTAACATAATACCTTACCCAGATAATAACGGGTACCAACTCGATCACAACGAAAAAGATACTTACTTTGAAGAACATGGCAAAATTTATAATCAAAATTGTAAAGAAATAAGTAACGAATGTATTAAGAACATTATAAAAAGAACTAAACCAATTTGCAATTTTGTCCCCAAAACAGTTAACCAGATAATTAAATACGTTGAACCAAACAATATCCTTACTTGGAACATAAAGAATACTATTATAGAACAAGATTGCCAAGAAATGAATAAAAATGTAACAATTAACGGCAATAAAATAATAACAATAAAACAATGTAAAATTAAAATAGGAAAAATAACATTAAACGAAAACCAGCTGAATCCCGAAATAAATCTAACCCCATTGTACACACCCATTGAACTAATAAAAATAAAACCAATAGAACATAAGGACATTGTAAAACTAATATCAAATAATAATATTACAGTCTCTATTATAGTATCACTCGTTAGCCTTACATTTTGTATAGTTTGTATCTACTTAAAACTAAAAACAACAAAAACAATTATGGAAACACAAGATACAAACCCAACTGCATTACCAAGAATATATGCGTCAAACCCAATAGAAGAAGTAGCATAATATGCTTCTCATATTACGGTTACATAAACTTAAATCTAACAAGAACAACGCGCATACAATCTTGCGCGTGCATAAATACACAACATAACGTAACGAAACTTGAAACCCCCAACAAAGTAAAGCGCATGATTGTTGTATAACTTCATCATTCTTTTTGCATGCACTTAAACACAAATAAATAAAAATGCTGACAAACACATTTCCGTTTCTCGCGACTCACTTCGAGCCGATCAAAACTCTGTATATTTAGTCTTAAGCTGACAGTTTTAAAATAAAGACGTTTATCGAAATTGTTCGTGTTTCAATTTATATTGGCTTCAGCGTTGATCTTTGTCTTCGTTACAGACGGATCATTTAAAAAAATATAAAAAATTTTTAATTATTTTTTTTTTTTTTTAATATGTGAAAAATTTATTTTTTTTTTTTTTTTTTTTTTAACTGACTTATAAAAAAAAAAAAAAAAAAAAAAAAAAAAAATTTTTAGTTGTTAAATAGTAAAAACATTTTAGTTTTTTTTCTTTCCAGGCGGCGCCTCCCCGCCTTGGGTTTAGAAAAAAAATCAAAAGTAAATTGGGGGGGTGGGTTTTATTGAGGCCCTTTGCTTTGGTTCCCCCCCTTCAAAAAACTTTTTTGTGTTTGAAGACGCTCTTTGTAGCGTCGTCGGGATGCATCTGCTTGAACTTTAGGCAAATGGGGTTTTTGTTTTTTTTTTTTTTGTTTTTCTTTTTTTCTTTTTTTCTTAAGGCAACTTTCCTTTTTTTTTTTTTCCCCTCTTTATGTGTTGTGGGGTCTCTCCTTGTTGTTAACTGGGTCTCCTTGACCAGTCGACGTTGCTGAAGCAGTTTTAGTCTTCTTCCAGAGCGCTTGTGTTTTTTCACCTCCTGCCTTTCTTTTCGTGCCCGGTACTCAGCTATTGTGAGTGGGCGTGGTCCATCGGCGGGGTTCTGCTGGAGCGCTTCTTCCAGCGTTGGTAAGTCCCTTTGTGCTGTGGGCTGCGCATTAGCAAAGTGTGGCTCATCTGCCATCAATTGCCTCTTTGTGTTGCTGTGTGTTATTGTGTGTTTGTTGTGTATACTTTGTACTGTGGGCCTTGCACATTTATTTAACACCACACATTTATTTAACACCACACAATCACAGCACACTAGACAGCAGGACTCGAGACCGAGTCACGGTCGCCATGTAATAACATGACTTTAAACTTGTAATAACTTTAAATAAACTTCAGAACGTTTGCTCTGTTTGAGAGTACTTTATTGAATGTTTGCAATGTGTTTTATTGGGTTTTTAATAACCAGCGCATACAATGTTTATATCTAGTGCATGCTCAGCATTCCCGCGCTCCGCGATCGGTTTATGAATGAGCGTTGGATCGTATTACTCAACGCTGGAATGCTTATGTAGTTATTGGTGGTCTTTTTACGTTACGTTTACTATGACAAAGTGTCACAATGTATTTATGCAAAGTTATACCTATTCTTTATTTGATAGTAGGGTAGATATGCTACAGTCTCCACACATAGCAACCTTGAAGAAACGAAATCTGATCAGTATGTTGATATGTTTGGATTAAATTGATTGGCCAGCGAATAAAAGATCATCAAGAGATGCGCCGCTTGTAGTTTTTGCCGATCCTTCAAAAACTACGCGTAACTTTGTGGACGTGCTGTCCGGTTTTTCTACACAGTGGTGAGTCAAATGAAAACGAGGTCCGTCATGATGACTGGAGGCTAATGACATGTGTCCCAGGTCGATGTATTCCTGAAGAAATGCTGAATACTGCTCATTCAGCTCGAGTGACTTGAAGCGCCTCAAGGCCCGATGAAATGAGTCTCCAAGGGTATCCGGATCCTCCTTTGCTGGTTAGCGCACTGAATATTGTCTAGTCTCCAGGCGCGTGTAGCTTTTCAGGAACAAGTTTTCACATATCATGTCTTCCTCGATGGCTGTTGATGTGGAGCCATAGCTCCAACTGTCTATTTCCCAAAACGCTTGTCTATATCGTGTCAGGTTGCCATCCTATGGAGATACCTTGCGTACGGCTGCTAACGCTTGATGGTTGATAGGCAGAGATAATGCTCCGGAAACGATCCATCCAAACTTGTTTTTTGAAAGATTGGCAAGTGTCTGTCTATATGAGTCTGTACAACGCAAAGCAATTCGAAGAACAGGCCAGCACCAAGTAATACATCGACTCGCTGCGATTTGTAAAACGATGGATCGGCGAGTGCTATGTTCTTCGGAATATTCCAGCTTGTTATGTCGATTCCGATATGAGGGTGGTAGTCCGTGATCGTCCGTGTAACAACAGCCGAAAATGCTGCACTGTATTTCCGATCAAGCGATGGAGCAGCGCGATCGACTGCTGCATTTGACGACAGAGAAGCTTCACCTATTCCGGAAATTGAAACTGTTGATTTTCGTGTGACCAGGTGCAATTGGTTGGCCAGTCTACTAGTGACGAAATTTAATTGTGATGCTGAATCGAGCAAGGCACGACATGGTATAAAAGCGCCTGCTCTGTTGTTAATGTATATGATGGCTGTGGGCAACAATACGTAATCAGCTGACTGCGTTTTTGTGTTCTTAGGTGCATGGTCTGAGCCAGTTGTGATTAGCATTTGCTGCCACTCAATTGTTCAATGCTGAGCATTGGAAGCGGTTGACGTCGAGAGAATTCGGCCTGTATGCAGCAAGGTGTGATGCTTCTACTGGCAGTGTCTGCAATGTGCAGCTCTAAATTGCTGCAAGGCATGACCTTCACGAAGGCAGTTAAAGCATACATGCATACGCTTAGCTTCAATATAGCGGAAAGACGGAGATAGGTTGGCAAAACGAGGACTTTAAGGCAGGAAGTTATCCTTTGAGTCGCATAAATGGCATGCTTTTGCGTTGCTGCTAGAGGCTACAAGTGAATTTCCACCATTCTTCTTGTGTGCAACCTGTAAGTTGGCTGACTGCAGTATAGCACCTTCCATGTTCTCCAGCTTGCGACATGTGCGTCATATTTGACCATTTCGGGATCTTCTAAGATTCTAGAGACTCTTCCCATTTCTCCTGCGAGTTTGCGTCTAGCTTTGATGTTGTCAATTGCAGCACCGCTCAGGCAAGAACGCAGATGCTGTAGTCTTTCAATCTTACTCAGATCCTCGTATCTACCAAGAACTGTGTTGCCAGTTGCATATCCGGTAGTCGAGACCTGCGAGTGCAAGTTTGATTCACATGATCGTTGAATCTGGGAATAGTCGTTGAATTGAGAGCAGTGTAACGAGCCTTGAGTGCGTCCAATTCTCGAGTGAGCCTTGATTTAACTTATCAATAAATTTCGGCGAGTTCAGTGCGCGTATTCGACGCCAGCTCCAAGAAGTCAATTTTCTTAAGCGCGGTCTGAGCCTCTTTGAATTCGGCTTGCATCTGGTTTACGAAGTCGATTCTCACGGATAAATCGCTCTCATCAAGATTTTTAATTTCGTCAGATTTAAAGAGCTAGAGCATAGAGGTCATGTGACGTTATACTTGAGAGCATATTGCGCGATAAAAGTCAATAGAACTTGATTCAGCCATTCTAGCTAGGGTTCACTATGACGAACCAAAGCCAAGCGAAAAAGTTTATTTGCCGTTTCTTTTTGTCACCACGAAACCGTAAGAAAACGAAGGAGATGAGAATAACTAATGTTCGTTGTATACAAGAACAGCTGAAACGGTTATATGCACTTGCGCTATGTATAGCCACTTATGTGTGCGTGTTCACTTATTGAAGGCCAAATTGTTTGCGAGAGTGTGTAATAATATTTCTCTTAAAATAGCTTAGAGATGAGATGTACGGCGCGCGCTCAAAAGTTGCGAAATGACGTATGCACGTATGTATGAAAAATGCTTTCGTTCGCGTAAATACGTATATACACACAAACGAGATCAAAAATGTTTGTATGCATGTACGTACATGTGTACGCTAACGAAAACGAGATCAAAAAATGCGGCGGCAGCAATTGCGCGAAAAAATTACGAATGTGATACTAAATGTTTAGAATCCCATTTAATCTTATATATAAAATTCTGCTGTCACACTGTTAGTAACCGAACTCCTCCGAAACTACTTGACCGATTTTGATGAAATTTGAAGAGTATATTCTGTAGGCCTGGCAATCGGCTTACATTTATTTTAAGGGTTGTCCACCCCTAACATTTTTTTATTTCGTCAAGGTTTTTTGTCAAAATTTTTTTCAAAATTTTTTTTGTGGTTGATGTTATTTCAGATATACCTCTACAGTTATCATTCTTACACACTTGCAATAATAGTTGTTTTCATGCTACACAGAGCAAAAAATTGTTTTTGTTTATACAGCATGAATTGAATCACGGCTAGGTGGGACGAGGTCCACCGGGTGAGCTAGTTTTTATATATAAATCACGTCGGGGTCATCAATGTTTACGGGTACATTGATTTGTGCAACCGCCTTTTTTGTAGTTTTTATTTTAATGAAAAGCAAGGGTTTAAATTTATTAATTATTAATTGTGACACTACACTTTTTACATGTTTTGTGAGAAGAGATTGTTATGCAAGTAATTTGATTTAGACTTAACAGCTGCTAACATAAGACTTAACCGGTGCTTATCATAAGACTTAACAGGTGCTTAGCATAAAATTAACAGATGCTTAGAACATAGATTTGAACAGCTGATTCAAATCCTCACCTTGAGCAATAAGATAAAGCAGTGATCTGCCGCCAACATACTTCCTCCATTGGAAGGATTAACTTTCAATCGATTTGGTCTTGATTGGCAGCACTTCTATTTTGGCGATGGCTCTCTTTGTTAATCCTATGGCTGTCCGTATGACTGCAACCCTGACTGCGCCGTCGTCTCCAGCTATTGTGCTTTCAATTTGCCCGAGAGGCCACTTGAGCGGTGGCGCGTTTTCTTCCTTCAACAGCACGATGTCTCCAGGATGAATGTTTCGCTTGCGAGAGTTCCATTTCCTGCGCTCCTGTAGCGCAGAGAGGTACGAGATACTCCATTTCTGCCAAAAAGTCTGCTGCATGTGGCAAACGCGCAGCCAACGACTGAGGCGATCCATGCGGAGGTGTGTCACGCTCGGCTCGTCGATGTTCTCATTTGCTTTGCCCCAATTAAAGTGCTCGGTGTGAGAATGTCAGGGTCGTTTGGATTCTCTGAAATGGAAGAGAGAGGCCTTGAGTTCAATATGGCTGAGATTTGACAGATGAGCGTGCGAAGCTCATGAAATTTGAAAGTAGAGTTGCCAACGATGCGTTAGAAATGGTGGTGTGCTGCTTTGACAGCAGCTTTCCATAACCCGCCAAAATGCGGAGATCGTGGTGGAATGAAGTGCCAATTAATTCCGGGGGCGAGGGCGCCATTGACAATTTGCTGGCGCTGACAGAGACAGCTTTGATTCATCCAATGGGCCGGTAGCGTTGCCTTATGTTTGCCAGTAGAAAGAAGAAATTGAACGTGGTAATGCATGATGTTTGACTGCGTCACAGGATGCTGTTTGGGCAATAAAATTGGATGCTTGGCCTCATACTCCAAGTATGAGTTCTGCAGCCTTCCTCCAACTCGCATAAGCCCTGTAGAGTCTATGAATGGTGGCAAAGATTTCAGCAAACTTCTTCCAGGCAGCGAATTGCTCTGTCTGAGTGCTTTGTAGTCCTCGACGAAATGATTCTTCTGAATGCTTCGAATCATGAGCTGAGTACCCGATTTCATTTCCTGCAGTGTGATAGAGCCCTATTGCTTTGGAGAGTCCTTTGTCACGAATCGATGTATACACGCAAATATTCGCTGCAACTTTGCAAAAGAGTTGTGAAACTTGCACTCAGTTGCGATTGTCTTTGTGTGACGTAAAAACGAGAACTCTGCTTCTTCGCTCTGGTAGTTCCACTGATGGGTCTACCGTTAACGGCCATTTTGAGCAGCTGCTTGACTTCCTGTCGAATTTTGTTCGCTTCCTTAATGGAGTCACCACCTGAGATCAAGTCGTCCACGTAGAAATCTTTTCGGACGATCCTTGCGGCAAGCGGAAATGACAGTTCCTCATCGAAGGTCAGCTGATGCATGGCGCAAATTACGAGAAATGCTGCAGGCTTTGTTCCGTTTGTAACTGTATTCAGGTTGTACACGTTTATCGGTTCGTCGGGATTGTTGCGCCATAGAATGCATTGCAGATGTTGATCTGGTGGTGAAATACGCACGCAACGAGACATTTTTGAAATGTCTTCACACATAGCAACCCTAAAGTAACGAAATCTGATCAGTATGTTGAAAAATTTGGATTCAATTGATGGGCCAGCGAATAAAAGGTCATTAAGAGATGCGCCACTTGTAGTTTTTGCCGATCCGTCAAAAACTACGCCTAACTTTGTGGATGTGCTGTCCGGTCTTTCTACACAGTGGTGAGGCAAATAAAAACGAGGTCCGTTATGATGACTGGAGGCTAATGACATGTGTCCTAGGTCGATGTCTTCTTGAAGAAATGCTGAATACTGCTCATTCAGCTGTCGATTCCTCTGAAGCCTAGACTCGAGTGACTTAAAGCGCCTCAAGGCCCGATGAAATGAGTCTCCAAGGGTATCCAGATCCTCCTTTGCTGTTAAGCGCAGTGACTATTGTCCAGTCTCGAGGCGCGTGTAGCTTTTCAGGAACAAGTTTTCTCAAATCATGTCTTCCTCCAAAATCGTTTGACTATATCAGTCAGGTTGCTATCCTCTGGAGATTCTTTGCGTACGGCTGCTAATGCATGATCATTGATGGGCTGATATAATGCTCCGGAAACGATCCATCCAAACCTTGTTTTTTGGAAGATTGGCAAGTGTCTGGCTGTCGAAGAACAGGCCAGCACCAAGTAATACATCGACTCGCTGCAATTTGTAGAACGATGGATCGGTGAGAGCTATGTTCTTTGGGATATTCCAGCTAGTTATGTCGATTCCGATATGAGGGTGGTAGTCCGTGATCGTCCGTGTAACAACGGCCGAAAATTCTGCACTGTATTTCCGATCAAGCGATTGAGCAGCGCGATCGACTGCTGCGTTTGACGACAGAGAAGATTCACTTATTCCGGAAATTGAAACTGCTGATTTTCGTGTGACCAGCTGCAATTGGTTGGCTAGTCTACTAGTGACGAAATTTAATTGTGATGCTGAATCGAGCAAGGCACGACATGGTATAAAAGCGCCTGCTCTGTTGTTAACGTATATGATGGCTGTGGGCAACAATACGTAATCAGCTGACTGCGTTTTTGTGTTCTCAGGTGCGTGGTTTGAGCCAGTTGTGATTAGCGTTTACTGCCACTCAATTGTTCTATGCTGAGCATTGGGAGCGGTTGACGTCGAGGGAATTTGGCCTGTGTGCAGCAAGGTGTGATGCTTCTGCTGGCAGTGTCTGCAATGTCCAGCTCGACACGCAGATAGGTTGGCAAAACGAGGATATTGAGGCAGGAAGTGATCTTTTCAATCGCATAAATGGCATGCTATTGCGTTGCTGCTAGAAGCTTCAACTGAATTTCCACCATTCTTCTTGAGCGTTTACGTTATCGCTAATCGCACGTATGCTCTGTGCACATCCTTTTTCAACAACTGGCAACCCAAAAATTGAGAGTATGTGCTCTGAAATTGAAGCAACTTGTTATCAAAGGGTCTTATAAGAAGTTCCATTGCCTTTCCGTAGTTTTCTTCAGAGGGCTCCAGTGACTTGATGGGGTCAATTGCAGCACCCCTCAGGCGAGAACGCAGATGCTGTAATTTTTCAATCCTACTCAGATCTTCGTTTCTACCAACAACTGTGTTGAACATCACATAGAGCTCGGGCCAATCTTCATTTTTTCCATTAAATGTTGCCAGTTGCATCTCCGGTAGTCGAGACGTGCGAGTGCAAGTTTGATTCACATGGTCATTGAATCTGGGAATAGTCGTTGAATTGTGCGAAGTGTGGAGGAGCCTTGAGTGCGTCCAATTGTCGGGTGAGCCTTGATTTAACTTTCCAACAAACTTCGGCGAATTCATTGCGCGTATTCGACGCCAGCTCCAAGAAGCCAAGTTCCTAAAGCGCGGTCTGAGCCTCCTCGAATTCGACTTGTATCTGGTTTACGGATTCGATTCTCACGGATAAATCGCTCTCATCAAGATTTTTAATTTCGTCAGATTTAAAGAAATCGAGGGGAGAGGTTTGGTTTTAAAAGGAAAAATATAGGGATTTTTTTATCACCGGAGGGGGTTTATAATGTAGCAGCGCCCCAAATAAAACGGCCGGGGTTCCGGAGAGAGAAGCGGGAGGGTCATCTGATCTGGTGTGCAATATGTATGTGGGACTTGGGTTAAGTTTAGTCCCAGTTGTTGTGTAAAATACACGTAATTTTTGAATATTAAATAAAATATGGTTTTATTTGTAATATTTCAAGGTATGTTTCTTATCTGAAGTTAGTTAGTAATTGTAGTTAATCGTTCAATTCTTGATATCGTCGTTATTTATTAATTGATTGAGCGTCAGCATGGCGTTCTCACGTCGTAACTCGTCACGTCTTCACTCTTCGCGTCGTCGTCAAGAACTCTCTGCGCTTTTTCTTGTTCACCTACGCCGTTGCCAGTCCGTCGATTGTTGCTTAGGCCATCTGACTCGGTGTTGCCAGATCATTCCCACAACTCGGCCATCCTACACTGCATTCGCCTCGAATGCGTCGTCGTTCATGCTCATCCAGGGCTTCATATATTCAGCACACGTCGTCGTCTTCTTTGGTTCATCGCTAAATGCTGCATCTTTTATTACGTCACAGATGTTGTTCGTTTTGACATTGATGATTTTATGCGGGCCTAGGTGTTTGGGTTTCAGTTTAAGTCCACCACCTAGTTGTGTACGCTTGATCGCAACTAGCTCTCCTAGCTTGTATGTGTTGGCCGTCTTGGGTCGTAAATTATACAAATGTTTATTTTCGTTCTGCATTTTGATAATTTGCTGTTAAGATTGTCGTCGGATTTTATCTTGGTTTTCATCAAAAATCTGGATCATCGTGTCGTGTTGTTTATCCACATCAGCTCCAGATGGCTGCTGGTTTTTCGAAATTGGATTGAGTTCACCTTTCTTCTTGCGCTGTTTCCTATTAGACACAATACAGGGTATACAGTGTCTAAGATCCTTTTGGATCTCTTCGTCCAGTCTGGGTAAAAGTTCTTTTGTTTTGTCGTCTCTGTGCCATTTTTCAATTTGGTTGTCTACTATGCGTCTCTCTGAGTAGGGCCATCGATGAGGTCGTAGAATTTGCGTGTCTTCGCATAATGTTTTGCGCATTTGGATTTGTGTTGTTTTAGTTTTAATCGGATTATATTTTTTTATTAGGTTAACGACTTTACTTTTAATTTGCGGGCTTTCTCTTTTTCGATATTTAGGTCAATCTCTCCACTAGTGTCTATTTTCATTTCTTAATTTCTTCTTTTATTTCGTCTTTAAACTTTTTAATCGTTATCTCGTCACGTGTTATTTTGGTTTCTACTTGCTTGAAAAACTGTTCACCTAGAATTATATCAACGTCTAGAAGCTTTGTATTCACTATCAAAAAATTACTGATAAATTCTTCATTGTCTATTATGAAAGATTGTTTAAATTCACCAAAAGGTTTCACTCTGTCTTTATTATTCTTATTTCCGAATCCAATTAGATATACGTTAGTTTCAATAAGTTCAGCATTTAAATTTTTATAGGTTTCCACCGTCATTACATTATGTTTGCTTCCCGTATCAATAAAAGCTTTAAATTCATTGTCTTTAATTTTCACAGTCTTACACATCATTGAATCGTCAGCTATCTTACGCATATTTGTAACGTTAGAATTGTCATCTGAACTTTGACATTCTTTAAAAACATGAACGAAATTGTTGCACTTGAAACACTTTTTTCCTTTATGTTTATCGGCGCAGTTATTAGATGTGTGTCCTTTCTCACCACAATTAAAACATTTTCTTCATTATCATTTTTATTTACTGAATTATCTTTTTCGTTGTCATTTTTATTATTATCGTAACGGCGGTTCGACTGATACTTATTACGCATTGTTTCGTAGCACTTGAGTTTTTGTTTAAATTCTTTTAAATTATTTACATCATACAAAATTGATTTTTTTACACTTAAATCGTTTATGCCATCAATCACATATTCCATCAATGAATTATTGTCAATATCACCGCGAGATGATAGTTCTTTCATTATCAAAAAATATTCTTATAAACTTTCACCGTTCTTTATTTTACGATCACTCATTAGTTTATGTAACTGAGCACTGCTTGTTGTTGTTTTAAATTCATTTAACAAGGTTTTTCTTAAATTGTACCAGCTTGATATACCACGATCACTAGCTACAAACATTCGTGCCAATCCTTTCAACGATCGTTTGGCAAAAATATTTTTTTTTTTAATTCATCCCATTGCATAACTTGTTCAGTGTCTTCAAAGTCTTCCAGCCATACTTCAATCGAAAGTGAATCGCCACCACCGAAATTACGAATCGAGTCTTCAATGTCACGAAAGTTTAAAGCGAACCTCGGAGTCACTAAACTTTTTTGTATACCGGCATCACTATTTTGTGCCATCACTGTAGAGTTCACTCATTCTCCTTTGTTCCTGACATTCGCTTGTTCCAATTCTGCCGTTTCACACTGATTGTCACAGCCTACCAAACTTTGTGCATGCCCATAGTCTTCGCTTTGATCGTCTTCGTTATCATCGTCTTCGCTTTCATCTTCTTCGTCGTTGGTATTGAAATTAGCGTCCCTCCTTTTTCAAATTGCAAAAAATATGCAAGGCAACGTTACTTTTACTATGCGGAATGTTTAATAAATGACATATTAACGCCAGATCTGCTTCTGTTAAATTATCGTTTATGTAATCAATTTTATTAATAAATTTTTGATTTATTTCGTCATATTCAAATCCTTCAAACTCGCATAACCGATTTCGATTTTGTCTATCACCGTTTTTCTCAAATACAAATTTCTTTTCTTTCTTTCCTTAGCATCTGCTTTTTTACGTTGTATTGCAAGTCGCGTCATTTTTCAGCTTTCTCGTTTCTTTTTTCTTATTTCGTATTTCGCACTTCGCGCCCGACGCCAAAATGTACATCCGTTTTTCGTTTCTCTTTAATCCGTTATTTTTGACGTCGTTGCAGACGCAAAAAAACATTACGTAAAAAAAATACACGTTAGTTTTTGAATATTAAATAATATGGTTTTATTTGTAATAATTCAATGTATGTCTCTTATCTGTAGTTAGTTTAGTAATTGTAGTTAATCGTTTAATTCTTGATATCGTCCTTATTTATTAATTAATTGAACGTCAGCCTTGCTCTCTCACGTCGTAACTCGTCACGTCTTCACTCTTCGCGTCGTCATCAAGAACTCTCTGCTCTTCTTCTTCTTCAACTACGCCGTTGCCAGTCCGTCGATTGTTGCTTAGGCCATCTGACTCGGTGTTGCCAGATCATTCCCACATGTATATGCTGGCCGAGTCTACAGAGAATTTATTTGACTTTGCGTGCTTGTTAGGGATAGATAAGCTTAAATGCACCTGAGTCAAAAGTATAAGAAGACAGTATAAGAGAAACAGTAGAGGAGAGGGAAAGGGAAAAGAACATAAACATAGCTAAGCGTCTTCGGCTCGATAGTGCTCGCTTGCTGGCGGTGTTTTCCAGCTGATTAGCTTGCCCGCCCTACCTTGACCATTTCATCCGTTTTTTGTTTTGTTTCCAGTCTCAAATGGTCCCTACGATGCAGTCGATGGATTAGTACCCTACCTTGTTTTCACGGAGCATGTTACTATTATAAAAAAGACTCTAGCACGAGTTCATTTCACTAATTGACATTTATTAACAATAATTATTATACCTGTACCTAGCAAAATTCATTTTTATACAGTTAAATAATATTATTAAAACGGCTGTGGAGAAATAATATGGCATTTTATAAAAGCATTTTTAATAGAATATTATTATGTTAAAAGCTTAAAACTAATATAAATAAATATATATAATACTAGCTGACCCGGTGGTCTTCGTCCCACCTAGCCGTGATCAATTTATGCTGTATAAACAAAAACAATTTTTTTCTCTCTGTAGCATAAAAACAACTATTATTGCAAGTGTGTAAGGATGTGGTATATCAGTGAGAGGCGTGGATCACTGTGCACGAAAAGGAAATGTGAAAATAACATCTTACTGATCAATAATTTGTTAAATTTCTTGTAATTGATTCTCTTAGTGCTAGGGCGTGTACAATATTCTTTGTAAGCCCATTTTTAGCTAGGACAAACAAACTCGCAGCATGCCTCGTATAATTGACCAAGTGAAAAACATGGTCTGCTCAAATCCAAGCCAAAAATCGACATCGTTTGGCTTTGGGACTTATTAATTGTCATGACAAAAGCCAATCTAATTGAAAACTGTATTCATTTAAATGAACATGGCACATCTGTGGGGATAATAGGGATTCGCGGTATCAATATCTTTTCACCTCGGAACTTTCCATTTAAAATGCTGGCTTCGATAACGTTTTTCATTAATTTTTCAATAACTAATCGTGTACCGTTGCACAGTCGCGGCGGGTTCAGATTCTGAAGTAAAATAATGGGAGATCCAACCTTTAATTCTAAATTATACGGTGGCATGCCTGAATAATCCAATGATTTAGATTTGTATGCATTTTGAGATTTTATTCGTCAACGTCCCTATTTTTTGCCGCTAAAATAGCTATTTCTGCAAGCCACTCCTGATTTATGTACTGTGTGTGTAGATCGGGAAAGATTTGTTGAATCAGAGCATGTTGCGAATCAATTATTGTGCAGAAATCTGTCGGTAATTTAACGCATCCAGTTTCATCTGAAGTTAGTTTCCAATCGCCGATAGTTGAGAATTGGGTTGAGAATGTGTCAGCGGATGGATCATGAAGAATTTGAACGCGCATATTTATTTTTAGCTGTAGTTTTTCTACATCACGCCATAATGGGGATGGCTTTAGGCACGCGTTGATCTCATCCGCGTATGTTGAACGTGGAATGACGGGAAGTGTTTGTCTGAAATCACCTAAAAGGAATAAGATAGTGCCACCAAATAGTTTGTCGTTATTTTTAATATCTTTCAAAGTCCGTTTCAATGCCGCAAAAGAATGTTTGTGTGCCATAGTACATTCATCCCAGATGATTATTTTACATTGCTTCAGCACTCTGGTCATGGAAGATTGTTGTTTTATGTTGCACACCGCGTCAGAGTTATTTTTAATATTTAGTGGCAGCATGAATACTGAATGAGCTATTCTGCCTCCACCTAATAAAGTAGCCGCAATACCTGATGATGTAACGGCCAATGCGATACCATAATTAGCTCGTATTTCAGCCAGAATGAGCGAAATGAGAAATGTTTTGCCTGTTTCACGTGGTGGACCCAAAAAGAAGAACCCAACTTTGTCCTGTTGAAACTGCGAGCATAATGCGGTCATAAATGATTCTTTGTTCCTCATTCAGAAGTGGTACATTCCGCGGGATGGGGAACATGTAGTCAACACTATAGCGAATAGTAGACGAATTTGTTTTGCTGTTCAGTTCAATGCTGTTTCAGCAAGCATACATTCCCACTGATTGTCGTCTTCCAGCATGCCGTGTGTAAGGCATGCATCTTTATACGTTGCATACTGTTGTCCATCCACCGTACTTATATCTTGAAATGATAACGGTCCAGTAACATTAACCAACAATAGTCGGAGATAGAAGCACTCAGTCTGCCTTGGATTGACTGTAAACACCCGCCCCAAAGCGTTCGATTTGAATAAATTGGGACATGTATCAACTGGTAAGCGTTGCTTGCGGGGTGTCCAATTTTTTGTTTGAGCCCATATGAAATAGCGTGGTATTTCTGAATAGAGTAATGTTCGTGCAAAGGCCCCATAATCATCCGCACGATTACGCTATTCAAACAAGTAAGAAAAGCAACAGTCGAGCGGCACGCGACAGTGGGATACCCTTCGACCTTTTTGAAACGTAAAGAGTCAATAATTGTACAATACTTCTACTTAATAGAAATATCGTAACGTAAGCCTTTATACGCGCGTGAGTATGAATACGTTTATATGCGTGTATCATTTCATTGGTCAAGCACAAATTTATGTACATATGTGTGTGTGCGTTTGAATCAAAAGTGCGCGTGCATAGAAAAGAAGAGAAGAACAACAGATGGCGCTACGCGCTCGCATTCTCTTCCTTTTCTTCCTACATGAGCATTGCAATGACGTCACTGCTTGCTGGTCTGTAGACAAAATCAAAGCGAACAAGGTTTTTGTTTAATAACTTATGTGTTTGTTGTCTGATCGGATTGAAATTTTGACGTTATGTTGGTATTATAATTAGCTTAGTATGGTCTCACTCAGAATGTTGTATCTGTTATATGTCGCTCGCAAATCAGCGTAAAAGATGAAATTATTTATTTGCGTGGGCGGGGGGCGTGCCACCCAACATTTGAGATCGACTTGGCTAGTGATCCTGAGCAAGAATATATATACTTTTTGGGGTCTCCCACGCCTCCTTCTGCCTGTTACATACATTTGCACAAAGTTAGTATACCCTTTTTTGACCATTTTCAATGGTCGAAGGGTATAAAAATGCAGTGAGTATCGTTTTTGGTGGATTTCAAGATGGAAGGCTAACTGAATAACTGCTGGATACCGCTCATGAATAGGAAAGCCAAAGATACGCCAAGCAGCTTTATTGGAGCTGATGTTGCGACCGATTTGGTAGAGCGTTATTTCATCGTTTTGAATAACTGGAGGAGCATTGGCAGTGGTATTTTCCACTCTAAACACGGCCATATCACTGCCTTTATGGACATAGTTGCAAATGTATTTGATGCTCTTGACAGAGCTTCAGTATTCAACGTTAATATGAGCATTACATGTCTTGCTCAGCAAAGGCGAATATGGCACCACCCAACGATTGTCAATGTCAATTACTGTATTGTTTATGGTTTTAATAAATGATCGCCGACCCTTATCGGTATTCCTCCTACGATATATTGGATATCCGTCGAGATTTTTGATGGTTTCCTTAGTGATATACTTTGAAAATTCTTGGTACATTTACCATCTACCATGCAAGGCGATGAAGGATTGAGAGTACCGCATGGACTATGAATTATGTTTGCTGTAACAATATCAAACAGCAATTGGTCTGTAGACGGATCTGGAATTTCCGCGGAAATTATATTATCGATTTCTTCAGGTCGGATTTTGTCGGCTAACCAAACCAAAATGTATGCATGAGGTCATCCTCGCTTTTGCCATTCAACCGATTACAGCGAGCAACTTGTGGGACCAAATACATGTAATTTAGTAATTAAATTTATGAAAGACTTCAACTTCTGTCTGAACACACGTGATGTAATGTCATGACGATTTATAGCATTTTGTCCCGGCAATAGCAAACATAAATCTCTGGCCAGTTCGGGTAACATGTGAACCTGATAAATAAACACCAATTTCGGCAGCGTCTGCATTGTTGACAATAGCCTCTCGCAAGTGAATGTACACGTCTGCAGGTAGCCTGACTTAATTGAAGCGTAAGTATCATAACCGTCCTTCCTCTATTTTTGTCGACCATGAATTGTTGACAAAGCTCACGACATCGTAGAATTACGATATCCATGCCGCTTCTAATCATGAATTGATGCGCATAATAATCCTTCGAGCTAACGTTCTTGTTTGTTTCGGCTCCTATAACAATATATAGATAAAAAATATAAATGTAGAATGACGTTTAATAAATAATTTTATTGGTTTTTGAAATGAGTAATGATCAAAATCGTGATGAATGAAGTACCTGATCCGGGATCTCGCTGTTTAATATTTATACAATTTCCGTCTTGTCCCTTCCAGAACATTAGCGGATATTGGAGAGCGTCATATGAACGGTGTGTATCAGCAATGAAGTCAAGATTATTATTTATTCCACGAATAATAATTTCTCGTGGACCTGTACGATCGCCAACCATGATTCCAGCAACGTCGTCAACAGCAGGTAAATTGAATCTACGAATGTGTTGTCCAGCTGGTGTTTTATCAGGATAAATGACTATAGCGTGATTATCGGATTGCAATTTGGGCATGTGTGATTGAAATATTTTCAACAATGCATTATGCTTATTGAGTAGATCGTCCAACTCGCCGACGCTTTGTCTGGCAAAAGCTGAATCAAGATGATTATAGTCACAACGTGCATTTACGCGATTGGCAAGTGCGCTAGCGGAGTCCTCACCGCCCATAAAATTCAAAAATTTGCGTGGTTCGCTTGGCATCGGTAACAATGCGCCCATTTTATGATAAACTTGGCCTTTAATTGTAAATGTAGAGATGTATTGTTGACCATTTGCTAAGTATTTCTTATGACTTCTGTTGCTCCAAACGATGTCATTTGAAAGTATGAATTGAATGTTCAAATAGACTTTAGGAAGAGGTTAGAATCTGAATTGTGCCGGTAAGAAAACCGTTCAATGGTTCAGGTGGTATTTTAATCGGAGGTAGTTGTACCTTGCCAGACGCGCAACACATCCCGGCCGACTCCTTGTTGAATTTGAGAGCAAGACAATGCGGGCATTCCTTGTCCATAGCACCAAAAGCGACTTTTAAATGAGCATAATATTCAATATCGGGCTCGTAATGGAATGCCAGATGCAGGAATGAATTTGATACAAATGCGCGATGAACCTGTTGGCGTTGTTGGTTTCTTGTACTGCGTCTATTCATTCTGGAACGCGATAATTGTCATTGTTCGACTCTTATTTGTTCATGGCATTCCACTTGTGTTTCTTCTGTTTCTTCTTGACGCAATAGTGCCTTGTTCTCACGGGCATTAATATTGTCTTGCTGAATCTGTTCTTCTGTACTTTGGTCTCTTCTCTGGCCCCTTTGCGTTTTCTTGGCATTACAGATGAATAGATTTATGAGGTAAACCAATATGAATTAATTGACATTCAAATTCGAATTAGCAATTGACAGTCACACAGGATTGATTTAAGTACAACAACAACAGTGAGCGCTTGCTTTGTTCGAAACTGGGAGAGCGCATTTGATTGTGCAAAATGTAAACAAACCGCAGAACATATCGATTCACCGGATATACGCATTTTTTACTGCCATATGATAAAAAAAATTGAAAACAAAAAAATTTTGACAAAAAACCTTGACGAAATAAAAAAATGTTAGGGGTGGACAACCCTTAAAATAAATGTAAGCCGATTGCCAGGCCTACAGAATATACTCTTCAAATTTCATTAAAATCGGTCAAGTAGTTTCGACGGGTTCGGTTACTAACAGTGTACAGCAGAAGAGTGGACAACCCTTATCAGTTAGGGGTACGCAAAATAGATGTTAGCCAATTGCCAGGCCTACAAAATATACTCTCCAAATTTCATCAAAATCGGTCAAGTAGTTTCGGAGGAGTTCGGTTACTAACAGTGTGACAGCAGAATTTAAGACATTAGATTATAGTTAAAAGTTTAGGTTGTATTCATTCTATATTTAAGTGAGTGTATTCAGTGTTCTCATACTAGAATAACAAATCAGCAACCAAAGGTAAAATTGCGAAGAAAGACAGACGTAAAAAAATAACTAAACGCAAAAGGAGACTGGAGACTCACTCAAGGGAGCATTTCTTATTCTTTCTTTTCTTTCTCTCTCTTAGAGCGCGCCGTTCAAGAGAACGATCAATGTGCGAGTAGCTTCGCTCGTGCTTTATGTGTTAGCTTCATCTGCTCTGTGTTAGTTTGTAACGGAAATGTCGCATAGTCACTTACCCCGTTTACCGCTGTCCATCGACGAAAGCGCTTTCGGCAAAGATGCAGCGAAAGAGAAATTTTTTTTTTTGACTCTGCAACGGTTGGACTGTGGTTCAAACCATGCCGTTTCTGCACACTTTAGATTTATATTTTCACTTTTGCTGCTTATTTGCTTAACTTCATTAATTAATTAATTTTGAGATAAGTTTATGTTTTATTTTATTATTTCGCAAAAACTTTTAATATGTGTAATTATGTATATTTAGTTTGTTTTTTGGTTTTAGGTTAATTTTTGTTTTTGTACTTTGCCTGTTTTCACTCCATTCTGATTCTCTCACCATGGTTAAAATAATAATTTTTTCTTTTCCTACGTTAACTGTAGTTTAACTTGGCAGACAATTAAAGTAACATTATTAAAATAACACTTAAAAAATATACGAACTTGGCAACTGGTTTCGGTTGCCTTGCACCTTGCGCCTTACACACTTTCTGCCTATACTACCGACATCTCTTTTTATGGATAAGGCACGTCACTGCAATCCACTTAAACTTCAGTTAGCACTGGCGATCAAAGATGTTAGCCAGCTTAGCTCCACATTAAAAAAAATAGGATTCTCCTGCAGCCCGGGCCAGCTGGGCTTCTGCCCGCTCCGCGTCTCTCGAAACCACTGAGGCATTGTTGCTCGAAGCGGAGAGCGGTGTAATGCAGAATATTGTAGAAAACAGCTGTTTGTAAGCCAACCTTGCAAACTCAGCAACTTGCACTAGGTATAAAGAAAAGAAGAGGGGAAAAATGAGGAAACCTTGACGAAATAAAAAAATATTAGGGGTGGACATCCCTTATCGGTTTGGGGTACGAAAAATAGATGTTAGACGATTGTCAGGCCTACAGAATATATTCTTCAAATTTCATCAAAATCGGTCAAGAAGTTTCGGAGGAGTTCAGTGTGACAGCAGAAGGGGGCACAACCCTTTTCGGTTAAGGGGTACGAAAAAAAGATGTTATCCGATTGCCAGACCTACAGAATATACTCTCCCAATTTCAAAAATCGGTCATGTAGTTTCGGAGTAGTTTGGTTACTAACAGTGTGTGTACAAACCCTCCCACCAAGACCACGCTTGGAGCGAAGTGAAAAATAATTAGTTTTGCCCATTGTTTCAGATCTTTAGCATGGAATTTTCCTATGTAATGGCCATTCAAGTCTTCTACGTCGTAATAGCTGTTTCCCAAATTAACGCTTTATTCTACATTTTATAAAATTGGGTGCAAGTTTCGTTATATCCCTTTACAAAGTTACTTTGCGTGAAGCTTCTCCGATATACTTCCGGACCTACGCTGAATGAGACTTCGCGGGCTCGCAAATTGTTATCATTTTCGTTTCTTTGGTGTTGCTTCAACATTGATGTTATTGCTTTGTCTCTTTCTACAAATGTCAAAACTATCATCCCATTCAAAACACACAGAGCGATCTTCTAACATGTTCAATCTTTTCAACAGTTTGTATGTTAATCCGTTTGTGATCATGTTCTGACCAAAGGTTAGTCGATACTAGTGTTGGGTAATCCTAGTTCAACTTGAGGAATAAGTTCATTCGTTCGTTTAAAATCAATGAACTAGGTCGTTTGTTTAGTTCGATCGTTCATTTTTTAAACTTGCTTAAAGGTGCTATTTATTCAATTTATGTCAAAAACAATTTTAAGCACACTATCGAACTGAGTAAACAATGAACGAATGATCAAGGTAAGAGATCAAAACGAACGACGTGAAATAAGTGAACTATATTGAACTAAGTGAACTATATTGAACTTAGAGAACTAAATTGAACTAACGAACTAATATTGAGATATAAAGACAGACCTAGTTCGTTCGTTCAGTTTGGTGAATAGTTCAATTTAGTTCGGTCGTTCACGAACGACACAACACTATTCGTTACAGTGTGGCGTTCATTGCCAGCTCGAGCGAAGAGAACAACATATTTTGCTAAGCTGCTCATCCCAATTGTTTTGGCTCGGATGTATGTAGGCTTTGATCGCTGCTATGGCTGTTCTATTAACACTTTCTGACGCGTTGCCTTGAGGAAAATATATGGCTGTGTACGAGTGAGCTATTTTATATTTAGGCCATGGATTTAAAAAAAATTTCATGAACTACTGTGTTTGTCGGAACGCAAATGTGCGTAACAGGCAGAAAGAGGCATCTCCCCCTAAACTATATATTCTGCATCAGTATCAACAGCCGAGTCGATCGAGCCATGTCTGTCTGTCCATCTGTCTGTCTGTCCGTCTGTATGAACGCCTAGATCTCAGCTACTATAAGAGCTAGAACTATAACATTTTGTGACGACATACGTGTATATCCAGGTGTCTCAAAGTTTTTTTTAAAATTTGGCCACGTCCCTTCACGCTTCTTAAAACAGTTATAACAATAAAATACACAACCCCAACAACCAAAGTTGTGCATCTCACATGACAAATACCTTGCTACGGGTGTTTTCTGAATTTCATTTAAATCGGACTATAAATAAGTGAGATATGATCCAAATTAAACTCAATTTGAACGTATACTTATGCACATATTAAGACCTAATTTACTCATCATACCGAAGTTCGAATCGTCGGACAAATAGCATTTAACAAAACTTTTTATTTGCATAGAATGGTAGCAGAACTAGCTCAGAATGTAACTTTGCCAAACGATCAAAAAATGTGGCGGTGGCTTAGTGATTAGAGTGGTGGTCAGCGGTCCTGCGTGCGCGAGTTCGAATCCCATGCGCGAACGGCTGGGTGCAACTTTTCATTTTAATTACTTTGTTTTTGGTTATTTTATATTCTTATAAGCTTTATTTTTTTCGCAATATTTAAGACAATCAATAAGTTACGAATGTTAGAGCGGGACGCCGATACATGTATGTCTGCATTTGCACATTTATGTTTCGGCATCCTGCTATAACACACATCAATTGCCGTATTCGGCGTACTTACGCAATTGTCGGATTTGTGCAACATTCGGCAAAGTTTATAAAAGTGTTCGACTTAATTAAATATTTTGCGTACCAACTATTGTTATGTTGATGTTAAAATTATTTAATAAAAAAGAAAGAAAAAAAGGAAAACATGTCACACATTGATCGCGACAGGAATGGCACCCGAGCACTGTCAACATCATTGGTCTTCGAATCCGGAACACACTCCACTAAGCTACTGTACATCTTCACATTAATTTTTTGCCCTCTCGCTCTTTCTAATGCTTATACTTCTTGTCTATTCGCTTTTACATTGTAAATGTGTTCTTCTTTTGTCTGTCAAATGAATTGAATTATAAGAACTTATATTTATATTTTTAAATTTTTCCAAATAAAGCAGAATTTTCATTATAAATAACGGAATCCATGGCCTTCTACAGTCAGCACCTGACTGTAGCGTTCGACAGGTTTTCTAATAGGTTAAGGTAAAGGTGCTATTTATTCAATTTATGTCAAAAACAATTTTAAGCACACTATCGAACTGAGTAAACAATGAACGAATGATCAAGGTAAGAGATCAAAACGAACGACGTGAAATAAGTGAACTATATTGAACTAAGTGAACTATATTGAACTTGGAGAACTAAATTGAACTAACGAACTAATATTGAGATATAAAGACAGACCTAGTTCGTTCGTTCAGTTTGGTGAATAGTTCAATTTAGTTCGGTCGTTCACGAACGACACAACACTATTCGTTACAGTGTGGCGTTCATTGCCAGCTCGAGCGAAGAGAACAACATATTTTGCTAAGCTGCTCATCCCAATTGTTTTGGCTCGGATGTATGTAGGCTTTGATCGCTGCTATGGCTGTTCTATTAACACTTTCTGACGCGTTGCCTTGAGGAAAATATATGGCTGTGTACGAGTGAGCTATTTTATATTTAGGCCATGGATTTTAAAAAAATTCATGAACTACTGTGTTTGTCGGAACGCAAATGTGCGTAACAGGCAGAAAGAGGCATCTCCGACCCCATAAACTATATATATTCTGAATCAGTATCAACAGCCGAGTCGATCGAGCCATGTCTGTCTGTCCATCTGTCTGTCTGTCCGTCTGTATGAACGCCTAGATCTCAGCTACTATAAGAGCTAGAACTATAACATTTTGTGACGACATACGTGTATATCCAGGTGTCTCAAAGTTTTTTTGAAATTTGGCCACGTCCCTTCACGCTTCTTAAAATCAGTTATAACAATTTAAAATACACAATATACACCCAACAACCAAAGTTGTGCATCTCACATGACAAATACCTTGCTACGGGTGTTTTCTGAATTTCATTTAAATCGGACTATAAATAAGTGAGATATGATCCGAATTAAACTCAATTTGAACGTATACTTATGCGCATATTAAGACCTAATTTACTCATCATACCGAAGTTTGAATCGTCGGACAAATAGCATTTAACAAAACTTTTTATTTGCATAGAATGGTAGCAGAACTAGCTCAGAATGTAACTTTGCCAAACGATCAAAAAATGAGGCGGTGGCTTAGTGATTAGAGTGGTGGTCAGCGGTCCTGCGTGCGCGAGTTCGAATCCCATGCGCGAACGGCTGGGTGCAACTTTTCATTTTAATTACTTTGTTTTTGGTTATTTTATATTCTTATAAGCTTTATTTTTTTGGCAATATTTAAGACAATCAATAAGTTACGAATGTTAGAGCGGGACGCCGATACATGTATGTCTGCATTTGCACATTTATGTTTCGGCGTCCTGCTATAACACACATCAATTGCCGTATTCGGCGTACTTACGCAATTGTCGGATTTGTGCAACATTCGGCAAAGTTTATAAAAGTGTTCGACTTAATTAAATATGTTGCGTACCAACTATTGTTATGTTGATGTTAAAATTATTTAATAAAAAAGAAAGAAAAAAAGGAAAACATGTCACACATTGATCGCGACAGGAATGGCACCCGAGCACTGTCAACATCATTGGTCTTCGAATCCGGAACACACTCCACTAAGCTACTGTACATCTTCACATTAATTTTTTGCCCTCTCGCTCTTTCTAATGCTTATACTTCTTGTCTATTCGCTTTTACATTGTAAATGTGTTCTTCTTTTGTCTGTCAAATGAATTGAATTATAAGAACTTATATTTATATTTTTAAATTTTTCCAAATAAAGCAGAATTTTCATTATAAATAACGGAATCCATGGCCTTCTACAGTCAGCACCTGACTGTAGCGTTCGACAGGTTTTCTAATAGGTTAAGGTAAAGGTGCTATTTATTCAATTTATGTCAAAAACAATTTTAAGCACACTATCGAACTAAGTAAACAATGAACGAATGATCAAGGTAAGAGATCAAAACGAACGACGTGAAATAAGTGAACTATATTGAACTAAGTGAACTATATTGAACTTGGAGAACTAAATTGAACTAACGAACTAATATTGAGATATAAAGACAGACCTAGTTCGTTCGTTCAGTTTGGTGAATAGTTCAATTTAGTTCGGTCGTTCACGAACGACACAACACTATTCGTTACAGTGTGGCGTTCATTGCCAGCTCGAGCGAAGAGAACAACATATTTTGCTAAGCTGCTCATCCCAATTGTTTTGGCTCGGATGTATGTAGGCTTTGATCGCTGCTATGGCTGTTCTATTAACACTTTCTGACGCGTTGCCTTGAGGAAAATATATGGCTGTGTACGAGTGAGCTATTTTATATTTAGGCCATGGATTTTAAAAAAATTCATGAACTACTGTGTTTGTCGGAACGCAAATGTGCGTAACAGGCAGAAAGAGGCATCTCCGACCCCATAAACTATATATATTCTGAATCAGTATCAACAGCCGAGTCGATCGAGCCATGTCTGTCTGTCCATCTGTCTGTCTGTCCGTCTGTATGAACGCCTAGATCTCAGCTACTATAAGAGCTAGAACTATAACATTTTGTGACGACATACGTGTATATCCAGGTGTCTCAAAGTTTTTTTGAAATTTGGCCACGTCCCTTCACGCTTCTTAAAATCAGTTATAACAATTTAAAATACACAATATACACCCAACAACCACAGTTGTGCATCTCACATGACAAATACCTTGCCACGGGTGTTTTCTGAATTTCATTTAAATCGGACTATAAATAAGTGAGTTATGATCCGAATTAAACTCAATTTGAACGTATACTTATGCGCATATTAAGACCTAATTTACGCATCATACCGAAGTTCGAATCGTCGACAAATAGCATTTAACAAAACTTTTTATTTGCATAGAATGGTAGCAGAACTAGCTCAGAATGTAACTTTGCCAAACGATCAAAAAATGAGGCGGTGGCTTAGTGAATAGAGTGGTGGTCAGCGGTCCTGCGTGCGCGAGTTCGAATCCCATGCGCGAACGGCTGGGTGCAACTTTTCATTTGAATTACTTTGTTTTTGGTTATTTTATATTCTTATAAGCTTTATTTTTTTGGCAATATTTAAGACAATCAATAAGTTACGAATGTTAGAGCGGGACGCCGATACATGTATGTCTGCATTTGCACATTTATGTTTCGGCGTCCTGCTATAACACACATCAATTGCCGTATTCGGCGTACTTACGCAATTGTCGGATTTGTGCAACATTCGGCAAAGTTTATAAAAGTGTTCGACTTAATTAAATATGTTGCGTACCAACTATTGTTATGTTGATGTTAAAATTATTTAATAAAAAAGAAAGAAAAAAAGGAAAACATGTCACACATTGATCGCGGCAGGAATGGCACCCGAGCACTGTCATCATCATTGGTCTTCGAATCCGGAACACACTCCACTAAGCTACTGTACATCTTCACATTAATTTTTTGCCCTCTCGCTCTTTCTAATGCTTATACTTCTTGTCTATTCGCTTTTACATTGTAAATGTGTTCTTCTTTTGTCTGTCAAATGAATTGAATTATAAGAACTTATATTTATATTTTTAAATTAAGTCAGCACCTGACTGTAGCGTTCGACAGGTTTTCTAATAGGTTATTGAAGGCATGGGATTTGAACTGCACGCCATTATCGGATACTATGACCTCAGGTACGCCAGAGCAATATACTTACGTTTTCTTTACGAATGTGAGTCGAACTATTGAACCGTCGGGTAGACCTAGTTCAACGCTGCAGAGATCGAATATAGGGAAATAAACACGAACGAGTTCAGAATATAGCCACTTTATTGTTTTACTGTCAGCTTAAGACTAAATGTACAGAGTTTTGATCGGCTCGAAGTGAGTCGCGAGAAACGGAAATGTGTTTGTCAGCATTTTTATTTATTTGTGTTTAAGTGCATGCAAAAAGAATGATGAAGTTATACAACAATCATGCGCTTTACTTTGTTGGGGGTTTCATGTTTCGTTACGTTATGTTGTGTATTTATGCACGCGCAAGATTGTATGCGCGTTGTTCTTGTTAGAATTAAGTTTATGTAAGCGTAATATGAGAAGCATATTATGCTACTTCCCTCCCCTTAAAAGGAAGCTTATGCTTCTATTGTGTTTGACGCATATAATCTTGGTAATGCAGTTGTGTTTCCATAATTGTTTTTGTTGTTTTTAGTTTTAAGTAATTACAAACTATACAAAATGTAAGGCTAACGAGTGATACTATAATAGAGACTGTAATATTATTATTTGATATTAGTTTTACAATGTCCTTATGTTCTATTGGTTTTATTTTTATTAGTTCAATGGGTGTGTACAATGGGGTTAATTTTATTTCGGGATTAAGCTGGTTTTCGTTTAATGGTTTTTTTTCTATTTTAATTTTACATTGTTTTATTGGCATTATTTTATTGCCGTTAATTGTTACATTTTTATTCATTTCTTGGCAATCCTGTTCTATAATAGTATTCTTTATGTTCCAAGTAAGGATATTGTTTGGTTCAACGTATTTAATTATCTGGTTAACTGTTGTGGGGACAAAATTGCAAATTGGTTTAGTTCTTTTTATAATGTTCTTAATACATTCGTTACTTATTTCTTTACAATTTTGATTATAAATTTTGCCATGTTCTTCAAAGTAAGTATCTTTTTCGTTGTGATCGAGTTGGTACCCGTTATTATCTGGGTAAGGTATTATGTTAATTGTGTGGACAGTTTTTTGCTTAATAGGGATATGTGCTATGATAAGTATTTGGTTAGTACTAATCCAGGTTGATGTTTTAATTTGTAAGATGTTACTGCTGTCAACGTTCTCTAGTCTGTCATTAAATAGTCCTAGTCGCGAAAGTTGCATTCCCATTGCAATGTCTTCTATATACTCGGTAAATTGGGTAAGTTCGTAAATTAACTGTTCTCTGTTACTATGTTCGTCTAAAAATTCTTTTGTTAGGCCATGGATTTTAAAAAAATTCATGGTCTACTGTGTTTGTCGGAACGCAAATGTGCGTAACAGGCAGAAGGAGGCATCTCCGACCCCATAAACTATATATATTCTGAATCAGTATCAATAGCCGAGTCGATTGAGCCATGTCTGTCTGTCCGTCTGTCTGTCTGTCTGTCTGTCTGTCTGTCCGTCTGTCCGTCTGTATGAACACCTGGATCTCAGAAACTATAAAAGCTAGAGTCTTCAAATTTTGTGACAACATACGTTTATATTCAGGTGTCTCAAAGTTTTTTTTAAATTTGGCCACGCCTCTTCCCGCCTCTGTAAATCAGTAATAACAGTTCAATATACACAATATACACACCACAACAAAAGTTGTACATCTCACATGAAAAATACCTTTCCACGGGTGTTTCCTGAAAATTTCATTTAAATCGGACTAAAAATAAGTGAGTTATGATCCGAATTAAACTCAATTTGAACGTATACTTATGCGGATATTAAGACCTAATTTACGGATCATACCGAAGTTCGAATCTAGCTTCGAACACACAGCATAAAACAAAACATTTTATTTGCATAGAATGGTAACAGAATTGCCAGCTCAGAATGCAACTTTGCCGATCGGAAAATAAATGGGGCAGTGGCTTAGTGATTAGAGTGGCGGACGGCACTTCTTGGAGAGTTCGTATGTGCGTGCGTGAGCGAGTTCGAGTCCTAGCGGGAGGCTAGTGCAATTTTTTATTTTAGTTACTTTTTTTTTGTTTTTTTTATTTATATAAACTAAAAGGAAAACAACAGCCGAAAACTACAACCTCTACCTAAATTCTAAATTATTTAACTAAATATCAATCAAAATAAATTTCATATTTTTATGCAATAGTTAAGACAATCAATGTACACGAATGTTAGAGCGGGATGCCGATACATGCATGTCTGCATTTGCACATTTATGTGTCGGCATCCCGCTCTAACACGCATCAATTGCCGTATTCAGCACACATACACAACTGTCAGATGTCAGAAAAGATAGAAAAAAAGGAAAACATATCACGCATTGACCGCGGCAGCAATCGAACCCGAACAATGTCAACATTGGTCTTCGAATCCGGCACGCACTCCACAAAGCTACTGCACAACTTCCACAGCCGCGACTCCTGTTTGCCATTATGATCTAATGCTTATACTTCTTGTCTATCCGTCCTTGCATTATTTACATATGTGTTCTTCTTCTTCTACCTGTCAATCGAATTTGGCGGGTCGTTCGAATTAAATAATAAGAAGATAAGATTTATATTTTTAAATGCTTAATAATAATTCAAACAAACCAAAATTTTCATTATAAATAAGGGAAAATAAATTATACACGGTATACCATGATAATCCATGGCCTTCTACAGTCAGCACCTGACTGTAGCTTTCGACTGGTTTTTTGTATGTTACTGTTGATGAGTTGAATTATATCATTTACTTCATGTAGATTTATTGAACTTGTTGCTACTGATTCGGTCATTGTTGTCTAGTGTTCCAAATAAATATTTAAAAGCTGATCCTACTATGTTGATTAGTCCTCGTTTCTGTCTATTTTTCTGGTGTAAAGTTATTCCGCTAAGTTCTCTTCGCATTTTATTGTACAAAAGGTCAATTTGGGGAATATTAGAGTAGTTAGTTATTTTGTTGTTAAAATAGTGGGTTAGGTTATCAATATCGGAAAGGTTTACGTGAAGACAATGATGTTCGTATTCTGAAGGGATTTGAATCGATTTATCGGAAAATAAGAGGTATCCATGGTTAGTGTCAATGTTGTTGATTTGAATTTGTTGAACTTTGCATATTTTTGTAGACGTGAGGAGGAGTATTATGATGAACCAGGGGCCTGCGGAATGGGAAGTTCATTTATTTTTTTCTGTTTTTAGGCCATGGATTTTAAAAAAATTCATGGTCTACTGTGTTTGTCGGAACGCAAATGTGCGTAACAGGCAGAAGGAGGCATCTCCGACCCCATAAACTATATATATTCTGAATCAGTATCAATAGCCGAGTCGATTGAGCCATGTCTGTCTGTCCGTCTGTCTGTCTGTCTGTCTGTCTGTCTGTCCGTCTGTCCGTCTGTATGAACACCTGGATCTCAGAAACTATAAAAGCTAGAGTCTTCAAATTTTGTGACAACATACGTTTATATTCAGGTGTCTCAAAGTTTTTTTTAAATTTGGCCACGCCTCTTCCCGCCTCTGTAAATCAGTAATAACAGTTCAATATACACAATATACACACCACAACAAAAGTTGTACATCTCACATGAAAAATACCTTTCCACGGGTGTTTCCTGAAAATTTCATTTAAATCGGACTAAAAATAAGTGAGTTATGATCCGAATTAAACTCAATTTGAACGTATACTTATGCGGATATTAAGACCTAATTTACGGATCATACCGAAGTTCGAATCTAGCTTCGAACACACAGCATAAAACAAAACATTTTATTTGCATAGAATGGTAACAGAATTGCCAGCTCAGAATGCAACTTTGCCGATCGGAAAATAAATGGGGCAGTGGCTTAGTGATTAGAGTGGCGGACGGCACTTCTTAGAGAGTTCGTATGTGCGTGCGTGAGCGAGTTCGAGTCCTAGCGGGAGGCTAGTGCAATTTTTTATTTTAGTTACTTTTTTTTTTTTTTTTTATTTATATAAACTAAAAAGGAAAACAACAGCCGAAAACTACAACCTCTACCTAAATTCTAAATTATTTAACTAAATATCAATCAAAATAAATTTCATATTTTTATGCAATAGTTAAGACAATCAATGTACACGAATGTTAGAGCGGGATGCCGATACATGCATGTCTGCATTTGCACATTTATGTGTCGGCATCCCGCTCTAACACGCATCAATTGCCGTATTCAGCACACATACACAACTGTCAGATGTCAGAAAAGATAGAAAAAAAGGAAAACATATCACGCATTGACCGCGGCAGCAATCGAACCCGAACAATGTCAACATTGGTCTTCGAATCCGGCACGCACTCCACAAAGCTACTGCACAACTTCCACAGCCGCGACTCCTGTTTGCCATTATGATCTAATGCTTATACTTCTTGTCTATCCGTCCTTGCATTATTTACATATGTGTTCTTCTTCTTCTACCTGTCAATCGAATTTGGCGGGTCGTTCGAATTAAATAATAAGAAGATAAGATTTATATTTTTAAATGCTTAATAATAATTCAAACAAACCAAAATTTTCAGTATAGATAAGGGAAAATAAATTATACACGGTATACCATGATAATCCATGGCCTTCTACAGTCAGCACCTGACTGTAGCTTTCGACTGGTTTAAATTGAGTTTTGTAGTTGTTTACGCCGAAACTCGCCGCCCAAAAGTAGGCAGCATATCGACGTAAACAGTGCGAGAGTCACCAAGGGCTCTCGCGCTCTTTTATCCATTAGTATGTTAAGTTAGGCTTAAGTATATGAATTAATGTAAAAAAGAATCAGTTTGAAAATATAAAGTGAAGTGAATGCCACGCGCCCCGAATTGTCTTTTTTTCTCGACTTGTTTTCGCGTCGGTAAATTTTCGTAAAAGCAACAGATGTTTTCCCCCAAAGCTACGATCCCCCCTTAGAAGGAAGTCTTTCATTGCCGCCGCCACAAACATTGGTCCTTCGAGCCGGATTGGAAATATTGTACTTACGTCGCTGGATTATCATCCCCTCACTTCGATCGAAACCAGGAAAACGGCATCTCGTCAGGATCCCCTAACAGATAAGTACTACATTTTTTACTTATCTTACCTAAGCAGAGGGCTGTGTGTAATTTTTCCTGTGAAAAGAGAGATCTCTTCTCCTTTCTAACCTCGCAATTTGCGACCGGCATCTCTGTATGTACATATGTGCTGCATTTGTATGCTCATACCTACTTACAGACGACTGCCATCTTCCAAGTTTTTTCACATATATATATGTATGAAAAGACAAATTACACACAGTTTATCCATTGTATTTTTATTTGCAAACCTCTGCCACATATGTGTATGTACCTTCTCCTACCCCTTTTTTTGAACAAAGGTACATACAATCTCCGTAGATCAAATAAAAGTCGTATGTTAATGTATATATGTGCAATATACCTACATAT
>JAECXB010000451.1:0-62802 GCA_018151435.1 Zaprionus africanus | reverse complement strand
GGGTTGACCGAATGCTACTGGCTCTTCCAACCAGGGATGAGGCAGGCCAGAGAGCTTACAAATCCCTCGGTTAAACGCAGAATGAATTCACTCTCTAGAAGAGATCTCTATCTCCTTGTTGGCTACTTTAGTGGCCGTCATCTGGTAAACAATCACCTAACTAAAATGCGTCTATCCTCTGATGCAGAGTGCAGGCTCTGTAAAGAGGACGACAAAACTACCAAACACATACTGTGTGACTGTCCAGCCTTGGTTTGGAGTAGAAGGAAACATTTGCACTTGGAAATCGCAGTTCCCGAGCAAATTGTCCGTTCCTCGACGAAAGACCTGCTAGGCTTCATCAGGGAAGCAGAGCGGCTTTTGACAAGATAGGGAGAGCATTATAGGCACAAATGATCATTCTGGTCGCAGTGCCTCGCGCCTTCTCTGTTGGGAGACTCCCTCTGTCAAAATAATAATAAAATAATAAATGCCATGCATGAAACATTCAGGGTATTATGTTCTGATTTTAAAAAGTACTCCTTCTTATTAACAAATACAAACTTTGTACCAGTCTTAAAATTGAAACTTTTGTCCTACCATGGTAGAAGTTAATTTTTTCCTCGAAACGCCTGTCTATTTTTTCTTAGCTTTAATTCTGCACGCTCGCGTTTATGACACTGCCCCTCGGTCGGTTGGGCGTGTCTTAACATATACTAACTGTTTACTAATACTATTAACTCTTCTGATCTGATTGGGTTTTTCTGGGTTTCTGGGTTTTCCCCAATTCTTTGCAAAAAATGTTGGATCGATTATATCTATCCCAAATTAAAATAATCTAAGATATTTTAAGATTTTACTTTATGCTTAAATTTTTTATAAATTTTTCACTTTATAAATTATTCTTTTGTCAATTCAGTCGACTGCATTTAGTTGACTTTAAATTGATTCATTTAATTAAATAAATAAGCACCTTTGAATTTTGGGATTAGTTTTTTCGATATACCCGTATGTGAATCGAAGTTTTTATCATAACTAGAACTTCTTTTTTATACTTGTATGGTGTCGATCTTTTTGTGTCTACTGCATTCTTATTGTATTCATAGTGCTTTCTTGATTTGTTTATCTGCTTCGTGCCTAGTTTCTTTCAAATCTCTCGATATCTGATTGCTACCTAATTCTTGTAAGTTTTCTCTTAATACATCTGAAACTTTGCCTTTTTGCGATACTCCAAACATTACTTTGCTTGGATGATCGTTAATTGACCTTTGAACTGTGTTATTTAATGCGTACTCAGCTGTTTCTAATACTGTTTCCCAATGTTTTCCTTTTGCAATCATTGCAATAATTGGCGGCTCTCCTGTGGGTCTTGCCGGCGAGGTTAAATATCTAGGGGTAACTCTTGATAAATGACTAAACTGGAAGTCCTACCTAAACAACACCCTATTAAAGGCAACTCATGCCATGTGGGCCTGCAGAAGATTCTTTGGTAGACCCTGAGGTCTCAAATTCCGTACCATCGGGTGGCTATTTGAGATGATGGTAAGACCCATCGTCACCTACGCTGCAATTGTGTGGTGGCCCAAGGTGATGCAGGTCACTGCCACCAACAAATGCAATAAACTGCATAGGCTGCTTTGCCTTTCTTTGACGGGTGCACTTCGCACCTGTCCCACAGTAGCAATGGAGTCAATCTTGAATCTGACTCCGCTGCATATCTGAATAAAATAAGTCCGTGTCATGAGCCTTCTTAGAATCAAGATTCAATCTGGGCTTCTAGCTATCGAATCAGGGAATGATAGACTAATCAAACACATTCCTGGCTTAGAGATCTGCACTAGATCAGATTCTATGACCAAGGAACTCCTCTTTGTTGCCGAATTCAGAACCCTTATCCCAGACCGGAAGTGATGGGATGCTTGCAACCCCATCAGTGACCCTCACGCCACACACTGGTATACCGATGGGTCAAAGACTGATTAGAGGGTTGGAGCCGGGCCTTGATTACCATGGGCAAGTGGCCCACGGTATTTCAATCCGAGGTTCATGCCATCGAGTTCTGCTGCCGTCTTATCCTTGAGAACGAGATGAGAGGAGCGAATATTTACATCTTCTCGGGTAGCCAAGCTGCCATACTAGCCCTCTCCTCAAATAGAGTAGGATCACGTATGGTGAATGCTGAATGCTGGAACTGCCTCCAGAGGCTGTCCAAAAGAAATAAAGTAACCCTCCTGTGGGTACCTGGACACTCTGGTTTCCAGCGCAACGAGTTAGCGGATGAACTAGCGAGGGCGTGGTCAACCATCTCATCCCTTGTGAAAACCTGGGCAGATAGGTTGACCGAACGCTACTGGTTCTTCGAACCGGGGATAAGGCAGGCTTAAGAGCTTACAAATCCCTCGGTTAAACGAAGAACAAATTCACTCTCTAGGAGAGATCTCTATCTCCTTATTGGCTACCATAGTGGCCACCATCTGGTGAACTATCACCTCACAAAAATGCGTCCATCCTCGGATGCAGAATGCAGGCTCTGTAAAGAGGACGACGAAACCACCAAACACATTCTGTTTGATTGTCCAGCCTTTATATGGATTAGGAGGAAACATCTGCACGTGAAAATCGCAGTTCCCAAGCACTTTGTCCGTTCCTCGGCGAAAGATCTGTTATGCTTCATTAGGGAAGCAGAGCCGCTTTTGTCAAGATAGGGAAAGTTTATAGGCACAAAAGATCTTTCTGGTCGCCTCGCACCTTCTCTGTTGACTCCCTTTGTCAAATAATAAATAATAAATGGGGTCGGAGCTCTGACAAACACTATAGACCATAAATTTTTTTAAAATCCACTTCATAATAAATCATACAATTCATGTAATTCCTTTAACACATTTTTTTTTAAAACTTTTTGAACCAAACAATATTTGTAGTTCCTTTTACACATAATTAACTTATCATTTGTGTTGTTCCTTTAACACATAATTAACTGATCATTTGTGTAGTTCTGCTATGGTGCGGTCTTCAGTTTCTCAATTATCTCAAATGGCCCTTTAAATTATGGATCAAGATTAATTTGACGACGTTCTTCGTTTATGAGCAAAACGTGACCACCCACTTTGAAATTTACTATTTTAGCCTTATTTTTATCAAACCTATCTTTGTCGTATTTTGTTTGAGTTTCCGTGTTCTTTTTAGCCTCCTTTCTCAAGTTTTCTTTGTCTACCTCATCATTGTTATCTTCGTTTAGCGACAACAAGCCAAAAGGTCGAGCTTCTTTACCAATCAATAATTCCAAAGGGCTAAACTTAGTAACACGATTAATCGTGCAACTCATTGCTAGCTGCACTTTAGCCAATGCATCCTGCCATGATCTCTGACTAGTTCTACCTGACCGTTTGCTCTACTTGCACCAGAGGCAATTAAATGTAGATTAATTTTTTGAGAGGAGCAAAATTCGCGAAAACTTTTACTTGCGAAACTACGTCCTTGATCTGCTATAATTCGAGTGGGTAAATCAAACAAGGACACGACTGATTTTACAGCCTTGATGCAGCTTTCAGAATCTATATTGAGTGTGTGATAAAAATAAGCAAACTTGGTGAAGGCATCTATAAGGACGAATCCTTCAAATCATTTTTACCACTCAAATTGCCTGCGATGTCAATATGAATCGTATGCCACGGTATTTCTATTTTAGGAATAGGATGCAGCTCAGCATGCACTTTTCCCACAAGTGGCTTAGATACTTTACATGTAATGCAATTTTCTACAAAGCTACGCACATATTTAAACATATTTTCGAACCAGTAATAACAATAGACTTTGTCCAGCGCCTTTTCTCATCCATGATTGATTTATGACGGCCCATTGACAACCTCTTGGTATTACAGGCAAAATATTTGGTCAATTTTATTTATTTACTATTTCGATTTTATTTTATTACTATTTCGATGTATTTTTCTATGTAGTATTCCTCTTCGCAATTCATATGAATTCATGAATTGTATTTAGATTCGGCGGGAGACGTACACTTACTGTAATACTCTACAACATGAGGTTTATTGTCAATTTTATGTAACAGGATCGCTCCATACCCAATACAACTTGCGTCAGTATGGCGTCTGAGTCAATATAGTTATTATTTTTATTCGTACCTGTTCATGCACTGGCAACCAAACACAGTCAGTGTTTTTCTTAGATGTGAGAAGATACAGAGGTTTAAGTGTTTGAGAGAAATTTAACACAGATTGCCGAAAATATGTGGCTAAACCTAAGAAATGTCTGAGCCGTGAGACATTTCGGGGGGGTCGGAGCTCTGACAAACACTATAGACCATAAATTTTCTTAAAATCCACTTCATAATAAATCATACAATTCATGTAATTCCTTTAACACATTTTTTTTAAACTTTTTGAACCAAACAATATTTGTAGTTCCTTTTACACATAATTAACTTATCATTTGTGTTGTTCCTTTAACACATAATTAACTGATCATTTGTGTAGTTCTGCTATGGTGCGGTCTTCAGTTTCTCAATTATCTCAAATGGCCCTTTAAATTATGGATCAAGATTAATTTGACGACGTTCTTCGTTTATGAGCAAAACGTGACCACCCACTTTGAAATTTACTATTTTAGCCTTATTTTTATCAAACCTATCTTTGTCGTATTTTGTTTGAGTTTCCGTGTTCTTTTTAGCCTCCTTTCTCAAGTTTTCTTTGTCTACCTCATCATTGTTATCTTCGTTTAGCGACAACAAGCCAAAAGGTCGAGCTTCTTTACCAATCAATAATTCCAAAGGGCTAAACTTAGTAACACGATTAATCGTGCAACTCATTGCTAGCTGCACTTTAGCCAATGCATCCTGCCATGATCTCTGACTAGTTCTACCTGACCGTTTGCTCTACTTGCACCAGAGGCAATTAAATGTAGATTAATTTTTTGAGAGGAGCAAAATTCGCGAAAACTTTTACTTGCGAAACTACGTCCTTGATCTGCTATAATTCGAGTGGGTAAATCAAACAAGGACACGACTGATTTTACAGCCTTGATGCAGCTTTCAGAATCTATATTGAGTGTGTGATAAAAATAAGCAAACTTGGTGAAGGCATCTATAAGGACGAATCCTTCAAATCATTTTTACCACTCAAATTGCCTGCGATGTCAATATGAATCGGTATTTCTATTTTAGGAATAGGATGCAGCTCAGCATGCACTTTTCCCACAAGTGGCTTAGATACTTTACATGTAATGCAATTTTCTACAAAGCTACGCACATATTTAAACATATTTTCGAACCAGTAATAACAATAGACTTTGTCCAGCGCCTTTTCTCATCCATGATTGATTTATGACGGCCCATTGACAACCTCTTGGTATTACAGGCAAAATATTTGGTCAATTTTATTTATCTACTATTTCGATTTTATTTTATTACTATTTCGATGTATTTTTCTATGTAGTATTCCTCTTCGCAATTCATATGAATTCATGAATTGTATTTAGATTCGGCGGGAGACGTACACTTACTGTAATACTCTACAACATGAGGTTTATTGTCAATTTTATGTAACAGGATCGCTCCATACCCAATACAACTTGCGTCAGTATGGCGTCTGAGTCAATATAGTTATTATTTTTATTCGTACCTGTTCATGCACTGGCAACCAAACACAGTCAGTGTTTTTCTTAGATGTGAGAAGATACAGAGGTTTAAGTGTTTGAGAGAAATTTAACACAGATTGCCGAAAATATGTGGCTAAACCTAAGAAATGTCTGAGCCGTGAGACATTTCGGGGTGGTGGTAATGTTTATAAAGCTTGAATTTTTCGTGAATTTCGCCTGACTTCTCCGTTGTTTATGTCAAATCGGAGATACTCTCTTTTTGTGGTGAGAAAGGAACACTTAGTGACATTAAATGAAAATCCAGCCTTACTTAATGTCTCCAATACTCTTTGCAATCTAACTAGCGCATCTTTTCTGCTGTCTGCTATTATGAGAACATCATCAATATACACAATTGCATAAGTGTAAGATACAGCTCCTACGGCCTTCATTATAGCCCGCTAGAACACAGATGGTGCGTTCTTCAAACCAAAGGGCATCGTCAAGAACTCGTATTGACCCTCTGGCGTTACAAATGCAGTTCGTTCGATTGAGTCCTCATGGACTGGAATTTGGTAAAAGCCGCTTGCCATATCAATGCACGAGAAGTATTAAGGACCCCAAAGCTTAGCAATGGTCTCAGATGAGGGGCAATGGATACTTGTCAGCCACTGTGTTTTCATTTAGCAGACCGGAAGTGATGGGATGCTTGCAACCCCATCAGTGACCCTCACGCCACACACTGGTATACCGATGGGTCAAAGACTGATTAGAGGGTTGGAGCCGGGCCTTGATTACCATGGGCAAGTGGCCCACGGTATTTCAATCCGAGGTTCATGCCATCGAGTTCTGCTGCCGTCTTATCCTTGAGAACGAGATGAGAGGAGCGAATATTTACATCTTCTCGGGTAGCCAAGCTGCCATACTAGCCCTCTCCTCAAATAGAGTAGGATCACGTATGGTGAATGCTGAATGCTGGAACTGCCTCCAGAGGCTGTCCAAAAGAAATAAAGTAACCCTCCTGTGGGTACCTGGACACTCTGGTTTCCAGCGCAACGAGTTAGCGGATGAACTAGCGAGGGCGGGGTCAACCATCTCATCCCTTGTGAAAACCTGGGCAGATAGGTTGACCGAACGCTACTGGTTCTTCGAACCGGGGATAAGGCAGGCTTAAGAGCTTACAAATCCCTCGGTTAAACGAAGAACAAATTCACTCTCTAGGAGAGATCTCTATCTCCTTATTGGCTACCATAGTGGCCACCATCTGGTGAACTATCACCTCACAAAAATGCGTCCATCCTCGGATGCAGAATGCAGGCTCTGTAAAGAGGACGACGAAACCACCAAACACATTCTGTTTGATTGTCCAGCCTTTATATGGATTAGGAGGAAACATCTGCACGTGAAAATCGCAGTTCCCAAGCACTTTGTCCGTTCCTCGGCGAAAGATCTGTTATGCTTCATTAGGGAAGCAGAGCAGCTTTTGTCAAGATAGGGAAAGCTTTATAGGCACAAAAGATCTTTCTGGTCGCCTCGCACCTTCTCTGTTGGGAGACTCCCTTTGTCAAATAATAAATAATAAATGGGGTCGGAGCTCTGACAAACACTATAGACCATAAATTTTTTTAAAATCCACTGCATAATAAATCATACAATTCATGTAATTCCTTTAACACATTTTTTTTAAACTTTTTGAACCAAACAATATTTGTAGTTCCTTTTACACATAATTAACTTATCATTTGTGTTGTTCCTTTAACACAGAATTAACTGATCATTTGTGTAGTTCTGCTATGGTGCGGTCTTCAGTTTCTCAATTATCTCAAATGGCCCTTTAAATTATGGATCAAGATTAATTTGACGACGTTCTTCGTTTATGAGCAAAACGTGACCACCCACTTTGAAATTTACTATTTTAGCCTTATTTTTATCAAACCTATCTTTGTCGTATTTTGTTTGAGTTTCCGTGTTCTTTTTAGCCTCCTTTCTCAAGTTTTCTTTGTCTACCTCATCATTGTTATCTTCGTTTAGCGACAACAAGCCAAAAGGTCGAGCTTCTTTACCAATCAATAATTCCAAAGGGCTAAACTTAGTAACACGATTAATCGTGCAACTCATTGCTAGCTGCACTTTAGCCAATGCATCCTGCCATGATCTCTGACTAGTTCTACCTGACCGTTTGCTCTACTTGCACCAGAGGCAATTAAATGTAAATAGATTAATTTTTTGAGAGGAGCAAAATTCGCGAAAACTTTTACTTGCGAAACTACGTCCTTGATCTGCTATAATTCGAGTGGGTAAACCAAACAAGGACACGACTGATTTTACAGCCTTGATGCAGCTTTCAGAATCTATTGTATATTGAGTGTGTGATAAAAATAAGCAAACTTGGTGAAGGCATCTATAAGGACGAATCCTTCAAATCATTTTTACCACTCAAATTGCCTGTGATGTCAATATGAATCGTATGCCACGGTATTTCTATTTTAGGAATAGGATGCAGCTCAGCATGCACTTTTCCCACAAGTGGCTTAGATACTTTACATGTAATGCAATTTTCTACAAAGCTACGCACATATTTAGACATATTTTCGAACCAGTAATAACAATAGACTTTGTCCAGCGCCTTTTCTCATCCATGATTGATTTATGACGGCCCATTGACAACCTCTTGGTATTACAGGCAAAATATTTGGTCAATTTTATTTATTTACTATTTCGATTTTATTTTATTACTATTTCGATGTATTTTTCTATGTAGTATTCCTCTTCGCAATTCATATGAATTCATGAATTGTATTTAGATTCGGCGGGAGACGTACACTTACTGTAATACTCTACAACATGAGGTTTATTGTCAATTTTATGTAACAGGATCGCTCCATACCCAATACAACTTGCGTCAGTATGGCGTCTGAGTCAATATAGTTATTATTTTTATTCGTACCTGTTCATGCACTGGCAACCAAACACAGTCAGTGTTTTTCTTAGATGTGAGAAGATACAGAGGTTTAAGTGTTTGAGAGAAATTTAACACAGATTGCCGAAAATATTTGGCTAAACCTAAGAAATGTCTGAGCCGTGAGACATTTCGGGGTGGTGGTAATGTTTATAAAGCTTGAATTTTTCGTGAATTTCGCCTGACTTCTCCGTTGTTTATGTCAAATCGGAGATACTCTCTTTTTGTGGTGAGAAAGGAACACTTAGTGACATTAAATGAAAATCCAGCCTTACTTAATGTCTCCAATACTCTTTGCAATCTAACTAGCGCATCTTTTCTGCTGTCTGCTATTATGAGAACATCATCAATATACACAATTGCATAAGTGTAAGATACAGCTCCTAAGGCCTTCATTATAGCCCGCTAGAACACAGATGGTGCGTTCTTCAAACCAAAGGGCATCGTCAAGAACTCGTATTGACCCTCTGGCGTTACAAATGCAGTTCGTTCGATTGAGTCCTCATGGACTGGAATTTGGTAAAAGCCGCTTGCCATATCAATGCACGAGAAGTATTAAGGACCCCAAAGCTTAGCAATGGTCTCAGATGAGGGGCAATGGATACTTGTCAGCCACTGTGTTTTCATTTAGCATGCGATAGTCCACACACATTCGATCGGTGCCATTCTTTTTTTATACCCTTCGACCATTGAAAATGGTCAAAAAAGGGTATACTAACTTTGTGCAAATGTATGTAACAGGCAGAAGGAGCCGTGGGAGACCCCACAAAGTATATATATTCTTGCTCAGGATCACTACCCAAGTCGATTAAGCAATGTCTGTCCGGATGTCTGGATGTCTGGATGTCCAGATGAACACACAGATCTCAGCTATTATAAAAGCTAGAGACACCAAATTTGGCATGAATGGTTTCTATTGATCCGGGACAGGTGAAGTTTATTTCAAATGTTGGGTGCCACGCCCCCCGCCCACGCAAATCAATAATTTCATCTTTTAAGCTGATTTGCGAGCGACACATAAAAGATACAACATTTTGAGAAAGACTATACTTAGCTAATTATAATACCAACATAACGTCAAAATTCCAATCCGATCGGACAACAAACACAGAAGTTATTAAACAAAAACCTTGATCGCTTTGATTTTGTATACAGACCAGCAAGCTGCGACGTCATTGCAATGCTCATGTAGGAAAGAAAAGAAAAGAGAATGCGAGCGCGTTGCGCCAACTGATGCATCTATTGGCGTCCCTCTCTAACATACACTCCAATTGCCATTGCTGTTGTTTACGAACGAAAAAAGATACATATATAAGAAGTGAAGTACTCAACGCTTTTGAACTTCGAACAAAGATGAACAAACTAATGGTGACAAAAATTTCGACCGCGCCGTAACTCGAACTCCGCACAAGTTGCCTAAGAGACTGCGACGCATTTCACTTAACGACTGCATGACTCTTACAACCGTCGTCAGAGTTGGAATTTAAAATAAAATCACTAAGCTTAATAATGAAATTGTAATTTGCAAGCAACTTTGCACTACGTATGTACATATGTATGTATATCTTTTCTGCAGTAAATAGTATATATAGTATAATATATATAAAGACTAAAGTAAAGTAAAATAAAGAGTATATATATATATATATATATATATATATATATATATATATATATATATTTATTATTTATATTACCGGTTGGCATATATAATAATACTAATACAACTTCTCTATGTGTAACGGGTGCAAAAACAGATTTGTATATATTACTTCAATACATGAAAATTTAGCCAACAGGGATACGAAACATATGCAAAGACAGGGGTGCATTGCATACGCAAGAATGAGCGCGTAGTTTAGGAAAAATGCGTGCATGGTTAAAGTAAAAAGTGTTTCGACCGAAACGCATGACATCACAAAACACCAAATCGCATCATTGCGTCACAAACTTCGAAAACTGCAAATACCAATGTCGCAGTTGCTCACAATTATTAAATCAATTTTTTCGGAGAAAGCATTAAGTAACAATTTATCATCGTTTGCAACTTTTAATTAGAAATTGGATTAATAAAACGGAAGAAAATTTTCTATTCAAATAAAAAAATTTTGCGCTCGATAAAAAAATACGATTTTCAATTATCATTATTTTGCAATAAGTGGACAGCTCTGACATGCAAATAATCAGTTTGCAGCTTGCAATTGGCGTAATCGGTGTTATTGCTATCGTCGTCGATTCCCGATTGTCGATTTATATTAATTATAACGTTTTATTTTAATGCTTATAAGTGAAAGTGTACAGTAATACACCTTAAGTGAATAATACAATTCAAATTTATTGTTGATTTTGCTTGTTATATTTAATAAGTATTTTAACCGCGTGTGTATGTGTTAATAGGAACTTTGTGCTTGTGTTATTTGGGCAAAATACGTTACATTGTGGCATTTGCTTCGAGGACTCTTTCACAGTGTGGTCGTTTCTTTATAATTATCGGTTCGCGATTTCGGTTAAATTAATCGTTTGCCGCAACGGATTTATATTACGCAAGTTACACATTAAGTTTCTTTTCTTTTCTTTAATTTATTAACATATATATTTTATTATTAATTTTTTAACACAGATATTTTATTATTAATTTATTAACATTAAATTTATAAGTTTATCACATTTAATCATATTTTATTTAGATTTGATCATTTTTACAAAATGTTAAGGCTCAATAGGAGCACAGTTACAAGTAGGTCTCAGAGACGTAGAATTCAAAACCAGGTTAATAGGTCAAATTTAGAGTATGTTGAACAGGAGCGAGCTTCACAAAGGCAGTGAAGACTGCATGCTGATAGATCAGAAACTGACAGGGCAGCAGACCGACTACGTAAACAACTTCGTAGAGCAGACCCTGCTAACAGGGAAAACGAACGAGTCCTGTTTAATGCTCAACGCTCTTCCCGCCGAAGAAACCCGGATTTTAGAGAGGAAGAGCAAATAGAAGATGCTTCGCGTCGAGCGAGGCGCAGACAGGATCCTGTTTATAGGGAAAACGAACGTGAACAGTTCAATGCTCGACGCTCTTCTCGTCGAAGAAACTCGGCTTTTAGAGAGGAAGAGCAAATAGAAGATACTTCGCGTCGATCGAGGCGCAGACAGGATCCTGTTTATAGGGAAAACGAACGTGAACGGTTCAATGCTCGACGCTCTTCTCGTCGAAGAAACTCGGCTTTTAGAGAGGAAGAGCAAATAGAAGATACTTCGCGACGATCGAGGCGCAGACAGGATCCTGTTTATAGGGAAAATGAGCGTAAACAGTTTAATGCTCGACGTCGCAGGAATTCTACTTTTAGACAACAGGAGCAAATTGGAAATACTTCGCGTCGTTCAAGACGCCGACAAGACCCTCTCTACAGGGCAAACGAACGTAAACAAGACAATATTAGGCGCGCTAGTCAACGCGAAGACATAGAGTCCAGAATTTTAGAGAGGACAAGAGATAGGACTCGACGATCTCAGATTAGGGATAATTTAATAGGCTAGAGATACAGCTGCAGGCAGACAGTTCAGATATTTTGTATCTTTCCTCTTTATTTCCATCTCACAGCAATAAGTTTAGCTTTTGCAAAACCTGCAGCCGCAGTATCAAGTCAGGAAAAAACCAAAGGCTTCCATTACAAATGGTCTAGATTTTCCGGAGCTTCCAGAATGCTTAAAAGGCTTAACGCCTTTAGAAGAAAGATCTCCCCGTCTTCCTTTCATGATCATAAAGTCGCTTGGATATGGACGCCAAAGTGCCATTAAAGGAGCTGTGATCAATGTGCCAATTCCAGTTGCAAATGTTGTAACTTCCCTTCCAAGGGCATTTAATGAAGCCGAAGTAGTGCAGATGGAGTATAACCATAATTTTATGGCTGAAACCATTAGGCCCTCAAAAGTTGCTGATGCAATTCGGTATTTAGTCAACACTGAGCTCTATAGGAAGCACCAAGTAACTGTCAACGAACAGTGGTTGTCTTCTCACTCTGCTGAGACTGTACCTTTTGTTGCGTCAGCAGACGACAGGGACATTGTGTCACAAATGTTAGAGAGAGCTGCTCAAGCTAATGAGCATAATAGTTTAGAAGATGAAGTAGAGTTAAATCCAGGAGGTCAAGAAACCTTCATGGAGAATGTCCTTGTTGAAAACTTGGATATTCCGAGAATTGCCATAGCACCAGGGGAGGGGCAGCGACCTCTGGACATGATAACAGATTATGATTCAGAGGAGCTGGCTTTTCCTACAATATTTGCAGGCATTAAACGGAAATGTCAGGAAAGTTTTACAACCATAGTTGGGTCAGAGCTTAGGAATTTTAATAGAAGAGGTTGTAGAACTGACAAGTTATTTCACAACTTTAAAAAGTTAGAAATGATTAGCATTAGGAACAGCACATCATTTTGCTTACGTAAGCACTCCGCCACTCAAGGCATTTCGGCTGCTGATGTGCGAAATGAGGAAACATTAAATAGGTTAATACTTCATGACGATGGCTATAGGCTCTTAAAGGGTATTCGCACGTCTCCTGCTCATTGGGAGGACGAGAAAAAGAAAGTGATGGCTATGATTAGGCAGGTAGGGCTTCCAACTTTTTTTATTACTTTTTCCGCAGCGGAAACTAGGTGGCCGGAACTTTCAGTCTTGCTATACAAAAATGTAGTCAAGCTAGAAGTATCTGAAGAAGGAGCGTTAAATTTGGGTTTACAGGTCTTAAAACTAATGAAAAAGGAAGGCGGTGTCTTTGGATGTCACAAGGTCATCAAATTTTTTTGCGGGTAGAGTTTCAGCAAAGAGGCTCTCCACATATACATGGCATGTTCTGGCTGAAAGATGCCCCCAAGCTCGACTTTAAGAATGAGTCCACATTTGAACCTGTCAAGTCCTTTATTGATCAGATTATCACAACTGATTCTAGTTGCCCAGACGTTGCTCCATATTTGGAGTATCAAGTTCATAGTCACGGGCACTCTTGCAGACGAGAAGTTAGATCAAAACAAATTTGTAGATTCGGTATTCCATACCCACCCATGCCTCAAACAGAAATTCTTCTCCCATTAGACGAAAATGCTCCGATTTTCAAAACTTTTTATCCCACGATCAACTTAACCTTAGTTATGAGGGCTATATTAATGCTATAAGATCAAGCATAAAGAAACCAAAAGTTTTTTTGAAGCGATCTTTTTCAGCGATTAAGCTTAACGCTTACAATAAGCACCTCTTATTGTTGCAGCGAGGAAATATAGATATTCAGTTTATTTTAGACCCCTATGCTTGCTGCAGGCAATAAATGAGATAAAAGATAATAATAATGTAACTATTTAGCAAAAGTTACAGCACTTAGGCAACAATTTAATTTTTGGCACTGAGATATCCGCTCAAGAAGCCGTCTACTGTTGTTTAGGTATGAATTTGTCCGCCAGCAGTAGTGCCAGTGTGTATATCAACACGCATGTTCCAGAAAAACGGGTCAGAATGCTGAGATCTAGACAGCAACTTCAAAATCTGCCCGATGACTCTAGGGAAATTTTTCACTTAGGCCTTCTAGATCACTATATTCAGCGTCCAGACGCTCTAGAGAGCTTATGCCTAGCCGATTTTTCAGCTTTTTATAGCTATATAAAATCGGAACGTGGAACTCGCCAAGAAAACACTGATGAAATTGACGACGATGTTCCCAGGGTTTCCGAATCATTAGTTTACGCTCTTCGAGATAATAGTGGCTTCATTAGAAAGAGGCTCACAGCGTGTATTATTAGGTATAGGAGATTTAATATCAACACAGAAACAAGTGACTATTTCAGAGAGCTAAAAATGCTTTACGCCCCATGGCGAGATGAGCATTTAGATTTAGGCACACATGACTGTGAATTGTTCTGTAGGCAGAATCAGGAGTTAGTAGAGAACAATCGCAAGAAATATAATGTACTAGATGATAGGGAACTTGAAGATGCTCTGAGCAACTTAAGGGAAGAAGCTGAAAATGAGGTAAATGAGGTAGCAGAACAAGAAGTAGTAGATGATGGCTTCAGAGTCTTAGGATTGCCTGAAATAGATCCACAACTAAAAGTTTTGAATGTGGATGAAAATATTGAGACGAATGAGGAAGATAGTAATGTCCGTTTAATCAAGCTTCCACCTTTAGTTTCACATGAGAGCTAAGCTAATATAGTTAGATCCCTTAATTTAAAGCAGAAGCTATATTTCACCCATGTCTTGCACAATGCCAAAAACAATTCAGTCTATCATGAATTTGTTGGAGGCGGTGCCGGAGTCGGAAAGAGCCGACTTATTTCAGCAATTTTTCAATCGTTGTCTGTAATTTATAACAGTGTAACAGGAGCCGTTCCGACATCTATTAAAATCCTCTTATGTGCACCAACAGGAAAAGCAGCATTCGGAATCAATGGATCGACACTGCATTCCATGTTTTCACTTCGTGTTAATCAATCTCGCTCCGCACCTCTAAGGGCCTTAAGCCATGATTCAGTTAATACTCTTCATTAAAGGCTAATCGACCTTAAATTGACTATTATTGATGAAATATCAATGGTTAGCTCTCTAATGTTTTCTTATTTAGACTCCCGTTTAAAGCAAATTTTTAAAAATACATTTCCATTTGGGGGCGTTTCTGTCACCGTATTCGGTGATCTTAGACAGTTACAGCCTGTAGGAGGTAGTTGGATTTTCGATCCAAACACCGGTGACCCTTACCATGAAATTTTTGGTACTTATCTCTGGGATCTTTTTATGTATTTTGAGCTGACAGAGATAATGCGCCAAAGGGATGATCAAGTTTTTGCTTCTGCTTTAAATAATATGGCATCGGGTTGCATGACAGCCGATGATATTTCCCTTTTCCGTTCACGAATATGCGAACCATCGGCACTGCCCGATGATGCAATTCATCTTTTTAGCAGTAATAATGAGGTAGATATATTTAATATTACCAAACTTAAATCAATTGCAACTGAACAATTTTTCTCTACCGCTGAAGATTATGTCAAGGCTGGTCATTAAGATGCAGCTAGGAAACAAAGGATATTAGAAGAAGTTAAGGGTTTTAAAACGTCCACTACACAGGGACTCTGTACGTCTCTCCTACTTAAAACTACTGCCAAGTACATGGTGACGGTCAATGTAGACACAGGGGATGGGTTAGTAAACGGGGCATCAGGGGTGTTGATGCAAATAGATTTTAATACATCCAACACTCCCAACATTTTATGGATGAAATTCTCAGAACCAAGTGTAGGAGAAATTGCGCGTTCCAAGTGTACATATCGTACAGAACCTTTGTGGACTTCAATTCAGAAAATTGTTCGCAGTTTTAAATATTCAAATAACGCACAAGTTAATGTTGACCGTAGGCAGTTTCCCATTGTGCCTGCTGAAGGCATCACTATTCACAAAAGTCAGGGAGCTACGTATAGCAAAGTGGTAGTTCATGCTAATTCCAGAATGCAGCGTTCTGCATTATACGTGGCTTGCAGTAGAGCAACTACTGCTTCAGGATTGTTCATCATTGGGAACTTTGTTCCTCCTAAGCCTCCTCAGAGTAATGATAAAGTAAAAGCTCAATTAGAGAAATTGCGGACTGATAAACTATTACGTACTCATTACGATTATTTAGTAGACAGTTCTGCCCTCAGCATTTTCTTCCATAACACTCAGAGCCTGATTACGCATCTCGAAGATATTCGATCGGACAGGTTGATGCTTCAGTCATCAATATTATGCTTCGTGGAGACTTCCATTTCAAACGAAAATGTTGAGATACCTGGGTTCACAATTGCAGTGCAACTAGTATACATAAAGAATGAGCTTGTAGGTAGAGTTTCCCATACTTTTAGCGGTAGAAAAACTATTGGTTCACTTGTTTTTGAGTTTGGAATATTTAGGTACAACGCCATAAGTAGTAATATATAAAAGTCCAGACTATCCTCTGTCCGTGTTTAAAACCGAATTTGAGGAATTATTTCGGCAATTTACTCAGTTAGGGGAATTAGGTGATAGATTAATAGTGTTAGGAGTCTTTAACCTATGTCTTTAAACCTTCAATAGGTGTAGGAGCATCTACAATTCTTTGATTAGCAAAGGATTTAGGAGTATGTTAGATTTGAAAACGTCCACAACCAATATGGATACACAAATTGATTGGGCGTTTTCAAATATAAGTAATGAAAGTATTAGTGCTAGGACATTTGAGGTAGTTCATAGCCATCACAATATGTGAGCAAAATGTTGATTAGTTTAGTGGTTAGGCAGGTAGTTTTAGCGTTTAACAGTTTAAGGGTGTTTGGAATTAGGAACACGGTTAGGTAGGAAAAATGTAAATATGCATGTATATATTATTAATATAAATAAGTAAATTAAGTTCTTAAATTTAAGTTGAATCCATGAAATGGATTTAAAATATTTTCATTGATATTTTGTTTTTATTATTCATCTTATTTTCAAATATTTTAAATTCTTGTATTTTCCTGCATATGAAGAAAGCTGGTTTAAACTTTTTATTTTTTTGGGGAACGTGGAACTGGTTTTAGTCAGCTCAAGTCGACTCGTAGGTCTGCAAAATCTTCTTTTGTTGACCCCATTATAATTTTAATGGCCTCCCCGTGGTGTTCCCTGGGTACTAATCATATATAAGTTAACATATGAGTTATCCAAAAGTTCAATGCCCGCTGATCACGCCATATATCAATGACTCCAATGCATGATCAGCATTCTTTGCGACAGTTGCGCATACTGTTTGCGTAACCTAGTTGCACAACGACACTGTCCGTAACGTTCCCACGTTCGCCGGCCACCCGACATTTGAGCCGTTTGGGCAATGCGCTGGATCAGCACTTTTAGGCGACAGGGCTAGTTTCGCGTTAAGAACAATTTGTACTTAGCTTTAGTTTGATTTTGACAATTAAAGAGTTCGGTATCGAAACGGGACAAGTCCTTTTTATTTGGAACCTTAATCGGAATAACATAACTTAATAACTGGCGCCCAACGAAAAAAACCCTAGTAAAGTCAACTCACATTTTTTCGATACGATAGTACGAAAAAATAAAATAAAATTAAATAAATAAAACAATTGACTTTCATATAACTACAAAGATAAGACCCTGACCTTAAGACCATAATAACTGTGGCTGGCTTGGTGTATAAATTGTGTTATATTGAAAACCAACAAAAATAAATAAAGAAAATAACAAGCAAAGACAAATAAATAACAACGTCAAATAAAACAGCAGCAAGCAGCAAGCGGCAACCGACACCAACAACAACAACGAAGAGCAAAGGAAACTGACGACAGCGGAAGAAGCACCAGCAGCACCTGCAGCAGCCTATTAATTTAATAAAAACATGTGAGTAGAGTGCTCATTTTTACAAAACTTAAAAATAAATAAATCCAAGACAACAAAATATTAATAAATAAAAAATATATAAGTTTTCGCGTAAAAGAATACAACATTTTCAATCTAAGGGCATTTCAAAATCGATCTTTGCAAAGAAAATTTTCGGCCCTCTATTAATAAGCAACCTTATGAGTGACAGTGAATTAGAGGAGCTGGTGTCTGATATTTCCCAACAACTAAAAGAAATTAGGGCAGAACGAAGCACTGCTTATAGAGAAAATAATTGGTGGTCCGATCAACAAATAATAGGCAAAATGAATATTGATGCTAATAGTTTGAAAATTCTAATCGAGACTTCAGTCAAGGCTGCACTCGATCACCAAGCAAAAAGTTTTGCATCACAATTACAAGAAATAGAGGAAAAATTTAAAAGTTCTCAAATAACCTCACCAGAGGTTGAAGTTTTCAAAGACGCAGAGATAGATACGAGCGTTGAGTGCCATGAGACACTTGACATTGTAAAATCAGTTCCTGATTTTGAAGGCAAACATGAGACATACGTGTCTTGGCGAAAAGCTGCACACACAGCTTACAAAATTTTTGAGGTATACCAGCGTAGCTCAAAACATTATCAAGCATTGGGCATTATAAGGAACAAAATTAAGGGCCCTGCTGACATGGTGCTGTCCTCATATGACACACCACTGAATTTCAAAGCGATTATAAATAGATTGGACTTTACGTACGCTGATAAGCGACCAATCTATTTAATAGAGCAAGAGCTGTCAACACTTCGTCAAGGAAACTTGACATTGATAGAATATTATGACGAAGTTGAGCGAAAACTTACGCTCCTCATAAATAAAACTATCATGACATATGACGCTTCCTTGGCTGCTTCTCTCAATGAGAAATACAGAGCAGATGCTTTAAGAGTATTTATCTCTGGAACTAAGAAACAGCTAAGCGACATACTCTTCTCAGCGCGACCAAAGGATTTGCCATCGGCCTTAGCATTAGCTCAAGAGGTCGAGTCAAATCACGAACGCTTCCATTTTGCAAATAATTATGCAAGAAGTCTGGAAGACAGAGCTCAGCGAAACGAACAACGTTATCAAAAACAACAGACTACAGAAAGCTCGCAGCAAGGTAAAAGTCCATATTATAATAAACCGAGAATAAATAATAATGGCCCGCCTCAAAGGCAAGAGGCACCACAGCCAATGGACATAGACAGTTCATCTAGATTTAGGCAACCCACACAACACCAGGCAAATCAAGGGGTTTCCGCCTACTCCCCTTTTCCGAATCAAACCCAAAAAAGACCCAATAGCGGAACAGCTAGGTTTACAGGACCAAAGCAGCAGAGAATAAATAACATCTCACAAGAAGATCACCAATACGACCCAAGTGAACAAGAATACGATACTATCGCCGAGTCCGAGGTAGCTGATTTTGAAGATGAAACTGCACAAACTGAAGAGCTCAATTTTTTAGAAATGACTCCCTGTTACCGTTTGTAGAGCGAACGATAGCAGGAAGCACAATAAAATTACTGATCGATACGGGGGCCTCAAAAAACTATATAAAACCTCTAGGGAACCTTAAAAACATAACACCGGTAAACAAACCCTTTTTGGTAAAATCCCTTCATGGTTTTAACCCTGTTCAAAAAAAATGTTTTATGCATCTCTTTAGCACTACAACAACATTTTTCATTTTGCCGAACCTTTCAACATTTGACGCCATAATAGGACTAGACCTGCTTAACAGAGTCAACGCTACACTAGATTTCAAAAATAAGATATTGCATACTGAATCTGGATCTGAGGAAATTCAGTTCCTAAGGTGCGCAAATGTAAATTTCACAGAAGTTCAAAACATAGAAGTCCCAGAAAAAATAAAAAAGAATTTCAGGAGATGCTAAAAGCTAGAACTAATGTCTTCGCAGACCCTAACGAAGCCCTTCCATACAACACTAACATTGTAGCGACAATACGAACTGAAAATGAGGACCCGATATATTCAAAATTATACCCCTATCCGATGGGAGTGTCTGATTTTGTAAACACAGAAACAGACAGTCTGCTAAAAGATGGTATAATACGAGACCGTAAGACCATCAAGATCACCTTATAATAATCCGGTGTGGGTGGTAGACAAGAAAGGAACAGACGAAAATGGAAACAAAAAGAAAAGACTTGTAATTGACTTCAGAAAATTGAACTCTAAAACTATTGCCGACAAATACCCCATACCCAATATTGTAGCCATACTGTCAAATCTTGGTAAAGCAAGGTATTTTACAACGCTTGACCTAAAATCAGGATTTCACCAAATTCTTCTTGCAGAAAAAGATAGAGAAAAAACAGCTTTTTCTGTAGGAAACGGGAAATATGAGTTCTGTAGACTTCCTTTTGGACTGAAAAATGCTCCTAGTATTTTCCAAAGGGCTATTGACGATGTGCTTAGAGAGAAGATCGGGAAATCGTGCTATGTTTACGTTGATGACGTAATCATTTTTTCAGAAAGCATGGAAGAGCACGTGAAGCACATCGCATGGGTATTAGACCAACTGTATGAGGCAAATATGAGAGTTTCATGGGAAAAGTCACAATTTTTCAGAGTAAAAGTAGACTATCTCGGATTTATGGTCTCTCGGGGAGGCATTTCAACAAATCCTAGCAAAGTTGAGGCAATAAGCAAGTTTCTAAAACCGACAACCTTGTTTCATGTTAGATCATTCTTGGGTCTAGCAGGTTACTATAGGTGTTTTATAAAGGACTATGCCTCGTTAGCTAGACCGCTAACGGATATTCTGAAAGGAGACAATGGCAAGGTTAGTGCTGGTCGATCCAAGAAAATACCAGTGAACCTTGACGAAAAGCAATGTCAAACATTTGAGAAATTGAAAAATGTTCTGATTTCGGAAGATGTTATGCTACTTTACCCTGACTATCGGAAACCATTTGACCTGACAACCGACGCCTCGTCCACCGGCCTAGGAGCAGTCCTATCCCAAGATGGGAAGCCGATTACTATGATATCCAGGACTCTTAAGGACCACGAGTTACATTTCGCAACAAACGAGCGCGAATTACTCGCAATAGTGTGGGCTCTTAAAAACCTAAGAACTTATCTTTATGGCGTACAGAATTTGAATATCTACACTGATCACCAACCCCTTACCTTTGCGGTCTCGGATAAAAATCCTAATGCAAAGATTAAAAGGTGGAAGGCTTTCATTGACGACCATAATGCAAAAATTTTCTATAAGCCAGGGAAAGAAAATAATGTGGCCGATGCTTTGTCCCGACAAAGCGTTTTTGCCCTTGAAGAAGATGCATCATCTGATTTAGCAACCATACACAGCGAAGAATCACTAACTTATACTATCGACTCTTCTGATAAGCCTATAAACTGTTTTAGGAATCAAATTATTTTAGAAGAAAATGCGGTAACTTCAACACGTACTATAATTATGTTTGGTCAGAAAACAAGGCACATCATACATTTTAACGATAAACAACAACTAATGGAGTTGGTGTTTGATGCAGTTAACAAAGATGTTGTGAACGCAATCGCATGCGAGCTACCAATTCTGGCCTTTGTTCAGAACAAACTTGTGGAAACATTCCCATCCACAAAATTCTGGCATACTAAGCGAATGGTCATTGATGTTCTTGATAAGAATGAACAGAAAGAAATAATTATTGCAGAACATAACAGAGCACACAGAGCAGCTCAAGAAAATGTAAAACAAATAATGCAAGATTATTTTTTCCCGAAAATGACTCGCTTGGTAAACGAAACTGTAGTAAACTGCAAAGTTTGTAACAGAGCCAAATACGACCGGCACCCACAAAAACAAGTTATTGGTGAAACACCCATTCCTTCCCAAGTAGGAGAAATACTGCACATTGACATTTTTTCAACGGACAAAAAATATTTTTTAACTTGCATAGATAAATTTTCAAAATTCGCCATTGTACAACCAATAGCCTCCAGAACCATTATCGATATAGAACCACCAATACTACAACTTATGAATTTTTTCCCAAACACCAAAACCATTTACTGCGACAACGAACCTTCTCTAAATTCTGAAACAATAAAATCACTATTAAATAACCGTTTTCATGTCCAAATCTCCAATGCTCCACCCCTACACAGCTCATCGAATGGGCAAGTAGAAAGATTTCATAGCACTCTTGCGGAAATAGCGCGGTGCTTGAAAATAGAAAAACACCTGAATGACACAGTTGAACTGATTCTTCAGTCAACAATTGAATACAATAAAACAATACACTCTGTTACCAACAAAAAACCAATCGAAATAATTCATTACTCTGCGCCAGATTTTGAAGCAGGTATAAAAGACAAAGTGAATAAAGCTCAGGAAACACAGATGAAAAGGTTGAACGAAACTAGAAGAAATAGAATTTTTCAAGTAGGTGAAAGAGTTCTTTTAAAATCAAATAGAAGATTGGGTAATAAATTGACTCCCTTGTATGAAGAAGAGGTAATAGAAGCCGACCTAGGAACAACAGTTCTCATTAGGGGGAGGGTGGTCCATAAGGACAATTTGAGATAATAATTTTCTTTACCATACTCTTATTTTTATATTTTTATTCAGGATTTTGGTCGTGCTACTTCTCATGACAACAACTACCGCCAAATTAACTGATTACTCAAGCTCGGACTATATCCCACTTGTGGACGGAAATGTAGTCATCTGGAAAAATTTTGAGTACCTCAGACACTCGTCTAATCTCAGTATGTACTCGGAAATAGCCGAGGAAACTAAAGCATTAATGAACCATTTTCCCCAATCGCACATGAAAAAGATTTTAGAATCCGATATAGGTCATATAAAAACATTATTAGATACAGTGAAAACTCATCATAGACACGCTAGGAGTATTAACATTCTTGGTACTGCTCTAAAGGTGATAGCAGGAACCCCTGATTTTGACGACTTTGATAAGTTAAAATACAAGCAGCAATCTTTAATCGAATCAATAGACAATCAGGTTGTTATAAATACAAGAGTGCAAGAAAAAATCAATAAGCTAACAGACACAGTAAACATAATAATCAATAATGAAAAAACAAAACAAATCGACACCGACCACCTCTATGAAACACTTCTCGCAAGGGACCGAATTTTGATTTTAGAACTCGAAGCATTAATATTGTCAGTAACCCTTGCTAAGATTGAAATTGTAATTCCTACTATTCTCGATTCTAAAGATTTGGAAAATATATTAAATGAGCACTCTACAGATATTACAATTACTGATTTAATGGAAGTAGCTTACATCAATGTTTTTTTAGACGATAATTTTTTACATTTTATTATTAAATTCCCAAGCCCTAGCTTAGTTTGTAAAAAGGTCACTCTATTCCCTGTCGAACACAATGGCACAATAATAAATTTTGCCGGATATAACAACGTAGCGGATTGCGGAAACCATACTCTGGCAATTGGAAACTGCAGTACTACCCTCACATCAACATTCTGCAGAGAACTCTCTTTTACAACTTGCGCACAACAACTGCACGCCGGCACTACAGCTCATTGCACTACTCGTCCCAGCCACCTCGAACAAGTTGAATCAGTGGATGATGGTGTCATAATTATCAACAATGAAATGGCAACCGTTACCATGTCTAGTGGCACGGAGAAGACTATCCACGGCACATTCCTTTTAACGTTCGAAGATGAAGTTAAAATAAATGGATCTTTGTTCCGTAACTCGAGAGCCACAGTTCGACGCCAACCAGGTTCAGCGACAGCGGCACTCTTAAATATTACTGGACATCATGAGGTTTTGAGTCTGCCATACCTACAACGACTGAATATCCAAAATCTGAGGTACATCGGTGACATCGAAAAACAACTCGTTACAAAACCTGCAATCTTCAGTGTAACTATGCTTCTCGTAGCAATCATTGGACTTTCCATCTGGAAGATGTATCAGAAACACGTGAGAGCAAGGAAATCAGCTTCCTTGCAAACCGCCATCGACAACTTAAGGAAGTCCGGGGACGGCCTCCATCTTAGTGGGGGAGGAGTTAACATATGAGTTATCCAAAAGTTCAATGCCCGCTGATCACGCCATATATCAATGACTCCAATGCATGATCAGCATTCTTTGCGACAGTTGCGCATACTGTTTGCGTAACCTAGTTGCACAACGACACTGTCCGTAACGTTCCCACGTTCGCCGGCCACCCGACATTTGAGCCGTTTGGGCAATGCGCTGGATCAGCACTTTTAGGCGACAGGGCTAGTTTCGCGTTAAGAACAATTTGTACTTTTTTTTTTTTTTTTTTTTTTATAAAATGGTTTTTTTTTTTAAGGGGGCAAGTTTTTTTTTTTTTTTTTTTTTTTTGAATAAAATAACTTAATTATTTTTTTTTTAAATTAAATTTATTTTTTTTATTTTTTTTATAAAAAAAAAGAGCGAATTCCAGCGGCGAAAATAGATGAGATAGGCATGTTATTTAATGTAGTACCAAAGCCATTTGTTGTCTCTATTATAGTAGAGTATCATACAGTAAGATACTTTTTACGGTAACATACATATGTCGAAGGGTATCCGCGTGCCGCGCGACTGTTGCTTTTCTTACTTGTTTATACTTGCATCATGGGACTAGTGAAAGGTGAACAGCTTGACCGAGTAATTTTAGCTTTTAGTAATTCGTCAACTTTACCCCGCACTTTGATTTTCTCTTCTTCACTAAGCCTATATGGCCGCCATTAAACTGTCTTTTGCTGATCTTTCAATCTAATTTTCAACTGCCCTGTGGTGACCCTAGTTTTTGGTATTCCATCAATAAACCAATCTGAATAACATTTTAGGATTTTTTTCAAGTCTGCCTTATCAAGATCATCAAGTTCACGATTTGATTCTTTGACATCTTGTGAGGACTCAAATTTTGAGTGTCACAAGTCATATATTGCTAGTTTGTTATAAGGCAGTGAAGCCATTTGTTTCCCAGTTAGGTAGTTAAAAGTCACCAGAAAAGGGTATGTGCTAGTCAGGCCAGTCTTAGTTCAGTCAAACGCATACACCTCATTAGCTTAAGTGCAGGGTATAGGCTTGCTCACCAAACAGAGAGCGGCATTACACCAGCAGCAAGAGAACAACAGAACGACAGAGGCAAGAGCGCCAACAGCAAGAGAGCAACCGAACGTCAGCAGCAAGAGCGCTAATTCACGCCAGCAGTAAGAGAGCAACGGAGCCTCAAGCGAAGAGCGCTGCAGCCGCAGCAGAACCCGAGCCGAGCACAGCTCAAGCTTTCGAAAAAGCTGAGCTTAATTAACAATTTTTTTTAACCAGTTTCACTTCAAGCTTCGAGAAGTAAAGACGTTTAACTACTTAACAGCGAATAATAATCTCGTATCTGTGCTTAACAATAACAACAACATCCATCACAACTGTTCATCAGGCTATTTTTAGAACAGACAACAATTTGTAAAACGGTAACAAGTGAACAAGTGCAGTCGGGCAATAGCCCAACAACAACAATGCCACCTGACATAAACAGACTGTTCAAAGCAACAACAATTGAACCTAATTTATAACTGTGAATAGAACAGACAACAAAACGTTTGAAAATGTTTCACCATTTATTATTAAAAAAGTAATAGACTATACTTGCAACGGAGAAGTCGAATCATGCAAAAAAACAAGAGCCGGTGCTCTGCTAATTAAAACGAAAAACACTACACAAGCCCTAAAACTCTTAAAACTTTTGCCGACTTCCCTATAACTGCAAGTGAACACAAAACACTTGACTTCACTAAAGGAGTTATCTACTCCAATGAACTGCGCAAAATCGAGGACGAAATCATCTTAAGCGAGCTAAAATCTCAAAAGGTCACTGAAATAAAAACAAGAGCAACAGTCGAGCAGCACACGACAGTGGGATACCCTTCGACCTTTTTGAATCGTAAATAATTGTACAATACTTCTACTCAATAGAAATATCGTAACGTAAGCCTTTATAAGCGTCTGTGTATGAATACGTGTATATGCGTGTATCATTTCATTGGTCAAGCACAAATGTATGTATGTGTGTGTGTGCGTTTGAATGCAAAAAATGCGTGTGCATAGAAAATATGAGAAGAACAACAGATGGCGCTACGCGCTCGCATTTGTGGCGGCACCGATATTTCGGCAGCGTCACCTACATCTGGCAACCCTAAACAATACTAGATATAACCGATACGGCAACACTTAATGATTAAGCGTCTTGATTCGAACGCACACTCGTGTTTCCGTGCATTTGCCAAAATTCACACTCAGCAATCCGCACGTGTGGTTTGCTCAAGTGGAGCGATCATTCCGTTTACACCACATTGTCGACGACACTGACAAGTTCGACTTGGTGACACTGCATTTGGAAGAAGATGTGGTTTTGGTTGTGGAGGATTTGGTCACTCGTCCACCGGCAGATAACAAGTACGCAGCAATCAAAACTCGTTTGCTGCAGAAGTTCGCTGAGTCGCCCGAATCAAAACTGCGACGACTACTACAAGGAGGAGGTGCCACCGGATTAAAGCCTTCGGAAATCTTGGCAAATATGCGACGCTTGGCCCCGGATCCTGGCAGCGAAAGCATCATTCACACCCTATTTCTCGCCGAGATGCCAGCCTCCATACGTCCGTGGCTCACCGTATGGGAAGAGACAGACTTGGACAAGCTTGCGAAGATCGCAGACAAAATGCTCGAAGCCGTTAACACGAACGCCTCGTTTGCCATCGGCACATCTCCATCTTTCGTTCCTCCTGCGAGTCCGGTTATCTGCGCAGTTTCACCTGCAGATCCGTTGAGAGAACTTTCCGACAACTTACGTTCGCTCTTACAAGATGTCACGGCCATTATTGGAGCAGACTTTTTAGCCGAATTCCAGCTTCTTATTGACCTCAAACAACAACCGCATGCCTAGCACAGGCGAATCAAACATCCGTTTCCACTGTGAAGGGTATTTCTAAATTTCGAGAGCTTCTGCAAGAGTTTGTAGAAGTCACCAAACCGTCATCGAAGCATACAAAGCAGCATGATGTACAACATCACATCGAAACATATGGGACACCCGTTTCTGACCGACCACGACGCTTATCTGGAGATAAACTTGCCACTGCGAAAAAGGAAATCAACTTTCTGATCGAGCAAGGCATATGTCGTCCCTCCAAAAGTCCTTGGTCCAGCCCACTCCATATGGTCACCAAAAAAGACGGTGGCTGGAGGGCATGCGGCGATTATCGTAAGCTTAATTCGATTACGATACCAGATCGCTATCCGATTGCACACATTCACGACTTCACCAAACAGCTATATGGAGGGAAAATTTTCTCAACGCTCGATTTGGTAAAGGCCTACTACCAAATTCCCATGGCGGAAGAAGACATCCAGAAAACGGCCGTATGCACTTCTTTTGGACTTATAGAATTCCAGTACATGCCTTTCGTGTTAAAGAATGCGACTCAAATGTTCCAGCGTTTTATGGACAACATTTTTCGTGGCATGGACTTCGTATATTGCTACATAGACGACATACTGATAACTTCAAAATCGATCGCCGAACACGAAGAACATCTTCGAGCAGTGTTATCAGTCCTGCAGAAGCACGGGTTAAGCATCAATCTGAGCAAATGTCAATTAGCGCAAACGCAAGTTAATTTTCTCAGCTATACGATTAACGAACACGGCATCAAACCACCGTCCTTTCGCATCAATGCCATCCTCAATTATGCTCGTCCTGAAACTATCAGCCAACTAGGACATTTCTTGGGTGTTATAAACTACTATCGCAGATGCCTACCCCGATCTTCGCACATTCAGGCACCGCTGTCCGAGCTGTTAAGGAATGTGAAGAAGAACGATCAACGACAAATCCTCTGGACTACAGAACTCATATCAGCCTTCGAGAATTGCAAGCAGAGCATAGCAGACGCAGCGCTCTTATCCTTTCCTGCACCGAAATCTGACCTACAACTGGTTTGTGACGCATCGGACCTCGCAATAGGAGCAGTTCTGGAACAACGCACTGGTAATGACTGGCAACCTCTGGGATTTTTCTCCAAGAAGCTCAGCAACACCGAGAGAAATTACTCCACGTACGACCGAGAGCTACTTGCCATATACGAGTCAATCAAATATTTCAGACACCTCGTCGATGCACGCAATTTTGTGATCAAGACTGATCACAAGCCATTGGTATTTGCATTCCAACAGCGGCCTGAAAAGGCATCACCTCGCCAGCTGCGGCATTTAAATTATATTTCGCAATTCTCGACGACCATCCTTTATATAAAAGGAACAGAAAATATAGTTGCAGACGCTTTTTCGAGGCTTTGCATTTTAGATAATAATTAATAAATGTTAAACAATAATATGAATTCTTGCTAGAGTTATTTGATAGGGTCATGCCTAAGGGAAGCAGGGTAGGGAATTAGATAGTCGACTCGATCATTGGGACCATTTGTGGACATCACAACAACAGAGCGGACGAAATGGTCATGGTAGGGCGGGCAAACGAAACAGCTGAGCAACAACACCTGCCAGCTGAACATGATCGAGCCGATTCAGTTTAGTCATCTTTTATTTTCCTTTCTTTCTCCTCTTATCTATTTCTATTCTATCCTCTTTGTCACTTCGCCTATGCATGTAGATTTGCAGATAAGCAACCCCGCACGCGAATTCTAGTAATATTTTTGTAAACACAGCCTGCATATACTTTCAGCACATTTAATTGTGTAACCCCCCCATATCTCCCAGAAGAAGCGTAGCCGGCTTTATCGCGTGCAGTGCCGCAAAGTATCGACCATCCGCGGGTTAAGATATACTTAGAGTTGATATATCTTCGTAAAATGTTACAGAAAATTATTAGTGGCCACTAATAATTTTCTGTAACATTAATGATTAGTGGCCACTAATAATTTTCTGTAACATTTTACGAGATATGGGGGGGTTACACAATCAAATGTGCTGAAAGTATATGCAGGCTGTGTTTACAAAAATATTACTAGAATTCGCGTGCGGGGTTGCTTATCTGCAAATCTACATGCATAGGCGAAGTGACAAAGAGGATAGAATAGAAATAGATAAGAGGAGAAAGAAAGGAAAATAAAAGATGACTACGATGCCCACAGCAATCACCGCAGCGCAGCTCGAGGAGGAGCAAGCCTCGGATTCTGAATTGGCACGCGTCTTGCAAGGAACTACTTCCTTAAAGCTCAAGAAAGTTTGTTTCGGTGGAGAAAGTTCGATATACTGCGACGTATCCACACCAAATCTCCGTCCTTTTGTACCGCAATCACTTCGCAAACAGGCTTTCTCATATATCCACAATCTATCTCATCCCAGTGGCCGAGCAACTGCCCATCAAATCAAACAGAAGTTTTTCTGGCCTTCGATGAACAAAGATGTCCTCAAATGGTGTAGACTTTGTCTCCCATGCCAGCGATCCAAAATTCACAAGCACAATCACCTCCAGCCGGAAAAGATCGCTGTGCCAAATGGAAAATTCGACCACGTCCACCTGGATATAGTTGTCATGCCTTTACAACTAAACTACCGCTATTGTCTCACCATGATTGACCGTTTCTCGCGATGGCCAGAAGCAGTACCACTCTCTTATATCACAGCTGATACGATTGCCACGGCTTTCTGGACACACTGGATATCACGTTTTGGATCACCCAAAACAATCACTACAGATCAAGGCACGCAGTTTGAATCTGCAGTTTTCAAACAGCTAGCCAACATGATCGGAAGCAAGCACATTCACACTACGTCCTACCATCCACAATCAAACGGACTTATAGAGAGGTGGCATAGATCCTTTAAATCGTCCTTGATGTGCAGCAGTGGCACGCCGTGGCCTCAACTATTACCAACTGTGCTACTTGGACTTCGTACCTGCTTCAAAGAAGACATAAAATCATCTGCAGCTGAGATGATATATGGAGTACCTATTCGACTGCCAAACGAATTTTTCACCAACATGGATGAAACGGTAAATCCTACCACATTCCTGAGCAGTTTCCGAGAGCACATGCAGAATATTCGACCAACTCCCACAGCGCACCATATTAAAGAAAAAATGTTCCTACTGAAGGGAATTGACAAATGCACCCATGTATTTCTACGCATTGACGCTGTAAAGCAACCTTTGGAGCCTCTCTACACCGGACCGTATGAAATCATCAAACGCGATAACGACCGAGATTTCACCATACGAATCGACGGGAAGGACACTGTAGTATCAGTCGACCGCCTCAAGCCTGTTTTTCTAGTCAAGGACGACAAACAGTTCGACTCGGAGGAATCCAATTCCACTCCTCAAAGGACTTACGAAAGGCGGCGTAAGGTAACATTCGCGAGCCAAGGATCGTGAAGGATTCACAGGAAGGGGGGTACTGTGGCGGCACCGATATTTCGGCAGCGTCACCTACATCTGGCAACCCTAAATAATACTAGATATAACCGATACGGCAACACTTAAGGATTAAGCGACTTGATTCGAAGCTACACATACAAAATCGCGCGTCTCACATTTCTGTGCCTTTTTTCCCAAGTTAATTGTAATCAAACAATATATATATAAACTAATAAATTTAATGGCGAAATACACAATCGCTATACATTCTCTTTGCTTTTCTTTCCTACATGGGCATTGCAATGACGTCACAGCTTGCTGGTCTGTATACAAAGTCAAAGCGAACAAGGTTTTTGTTTAATAACTTCTGTGAAATTGAAGTTATGTTGGTATTATAATAAGCTAAGTATAGTCTTACTCAGAATATTGTATCTTTTATATGTCGCTCGCAAATCAGCTTAAAAGATGAAATTATTGATTTGCGTGGGCGGGAGGCGTGGCACCCAACATTTGAAATAAACTTCACCTGTCCCGGATCAACAGAAACCTTCATGCCAAATTTGGTATCTTTAGCTTTTATAAGAGCTGAGATCTGTGTGTTCATCTGGACATCCAGACATCCAGACACCCAGACATCCGGACAGACAGACATTGCTTAATCGACTTGGCTAGTGATCCTGAGCAAGAATATATATACTTTGTGGGGTCTCCCACGCCCCCTTCTGCCTGTTACATACATTTGAACAAAGTTAGTATACCCTTTTTTGACCATTTTCAATGGTCGAAGGGTATAAATATTGTTAATATAAGTAATTCAAATTGTATTCCAAAGTTACTTCAGGGAAAGAAAGCGCTGTGTAGTTTTAGCAATGCCGACCACGTATCCAAAATAGAAGAAGTGGACGAAAGAATCATCAATTAAACGACTTCGATGGAAATAAAACCTGGAACAAAACAGAGCTTTACCTAGAGCCAACCTACCTTGTTCAGCTATCAAACGACTCGATTATTATCGACAACAAGCGGTTCAGCAATTTGGAACATACAGTCCTTAAACTTCAGACTTAAAGTTCTATCACTTGAAGCACTGGAAGAATTGCAAATAAATAACAGTGGACAGCTGATGCACATAAAGGTCCATTCAACGGTCAACCGCAAAACCCTGCTGATGCTCTTTGGCATTGCTCTGACTCTCATCCTGGGCTTGCACACCTATAACCAAAGGCATAAGAGCATTACATTGCAATTAGGACCCACGCCTGGAATGAAAAACAAAAGTCACAGCGATCGTCGCGCCATCAACCTGCGAGCAATCTTTGACTGAGGCACAGTATCAGGTATCTCAGTTCAACAACATTCCCTAGCACAAGCACAAGCACAAATTGGAGGGGGAAGAGTTAACAACAAAAATTTTACAATTTAGAATAGTAAACTCGAGTACGCAAGTTCCAATCTGCAAGCTCAGCGTCTGCATAATTTCCTGCACGCTCCGAGCTACCAAGCAGAATTCTAAGAATCTGTTTGACAACCGCTTCCGCTCCCACCAATGCACACTGGTTTTTTATGTGTTTTTTTGTTTATGTGCCTTTTTTACAGTCAACTTAACAAATGTATCTGTGTTTCGTGGAATATAACTTTTGTATGGCAAACCATTTCAAAAAGAATTTTAACGGCAAGTTATTATCTAACATGTGTATAATATTATACAACTAGTTTCATATGCTCCTTTTTGTTCCTCTTTTGAGAAAATTACGCTTTTGTAGATAGTCGCTCTGAGGATGCAGTTAGGCAGCATATATTTAAAAAAATTGGTCAGAATAATTTAAATGAATGTTGTATTTCATTTGTAAATAAAAAAGTTAAGTCCTTCTTTGATTACATAAGGAAACATTTGCCAGGTTGCAATAGATCGTAGAACAGGATGAAGAAAAAACATTTCAAATGGCTGGCATCTGGTATTAGTATAATCTCTGATTGCAAAACTCCAAACAAAGTTGGTCGTCAAAAACTAGTTTATCAAAAGGCTAGTGACCGACTTAAAAGAAAATTAGCTTCGGACCTTGCGGAAGAAAATAATAATTCTGTACCATTACTCTTGCATGCTGCTTCAGTTTCGGCTAAAAAAGGAAATGAAAAGGACATGGCAGTTGTATTAAAAGCAGCTGGTAACAGCGATAATATCAATAATATCAAAAGATAAATGTTCTCTTCTGAGCCCACACAAATGTCCGTGGACAATGCATTAGCCTTTTTATTTGAAAACGGATTTACAAAAAGCCAATACTTCAATTTAAAACGGAATACAAAATTACACGGCTTTGATATTTACTCATCATATCCTGATGTTCTTAATGCTAAACTAAAGCTAAGACCAAATGGCAACGAGTATTTTGAGAATAAAGCGCAAGTTGAGTTACAACAACTCTTAAACCACACAACTTCGCGGATTCTTGAAATGCAGTATGAAACTTTCAAAGCAAATACCATCTCGATAGTATGCCAATTAATATTTAGCTATGGATATGATGGATCAACTGGTCAGAGTATACAAGCAACGTTATGAGGAAATCGGTGCTATATATGATGGATCGCTGTTTGTTACTACAATTGTGCCATTAAAATTAGTAGACAATGAACAAAAAATAATTTGGATCAATAGATAGCCACAATATATACGGTTTTGTCGTCCTTTAAAAATTGAATTTATTAAGGAAACTCGAGAGCTTTTATTAGCAGAAAAAGAAAACTTGGATACCCAGACTCGTAATCTGCACATATATTGGCATAAAATAAACAACATTAATATATTTGTAAAATATGTCGGTCAAATGACACTAATAGACGGTAAGGTCTTAAACATATTAACAGGATGTAACTCTTGCCAATGTTGCCCGATTTGCGGAGCAAAGCCAACGCATTTAATGAATGTGAATGATTTTAATTCAGATATTTTTGATGCTAAATCTCAAAATCTTCAGTTTGGAATAAGCCCTTTACATGCGTGGATTCGCTTCTTTGAATTTGTTTTAAAACTTGCATACAGAGCTGATCTTAAAACTTGGCATGTTAAGGACTTTGATAAACCTAAATTAGTGGAACGAAAGCATTTTATGCAAAAACAAATGATGGAGAAAATGGGTCTCAATGTGGACAAGCCGTTACCGAATGGAAGCGGAAATTCAAATGATGGCAATACAGCCAGAAGGGCATTTTCTAATACAGCTTTACTGTCGTCAATATTAAATATTGATTACGACATTCTTTATAGCTTTTATATTATTTTAATTACGATTTCCTCAGAATACGAAATTGACTCAGAAAAATTTAAAACATTTTGTAAAAATGTTTTTTTGGCCTATCAGAACAAATATCCTTGGTATCCTATGTCACCTACTGTTCACAAGGTGTTAGTTCATGGGCATCAAATTATAGATAATTGTTTGGTGCCTGTTGGCTGTCTTGGTGAGCATGCGTCCGAATCGAGGAACAAATTATATAAGAGCGATCGGAGAAGACATGCAAGAAAATGCAGTCGCCAAGATACTATGACCGATATTTTTAATAGAGCTCTAGATACTTCTGATCCTTTGTTGTCTAGTATTTATCTAAAAGAAAGACAAAGGAAAAATAAATACAAAAATATGCCGCAAGAGGTCATTTTTCTACTTAAATCACCATGCGTTGGAAGCGCTCATGATGTTCTTGGTGATTGTCAGGACATCGACGAGGGCGAGGAGGACGATGAAAGAGAATTTCTACAGAAAGATCATGAACTTGATGTAATAGCCTCAGACGAACAGTTTTTTTAAATTGAAAATAATAAGTTTAATTTTTTTGTAGGTAGATTAGCATAGCAATGACATATGATAAATTTATTTTTTAATTTCACGACAAAATCATTTGGACCATCACATACATCTTAATATGATTTTATTTTATTTGATTTCCTGTATATAATATCAATAAAATATGTAATTAAATATAGATATCAAATTTTTTTTCTTGGTAAGGTAAATATTTTTATGGCATATCGGCCAGATCGTTTATATGGCAACTATATGAAAGTCGACAAAATCACTTGATACTTTGTGAATCATCTTGGGGAAAGTAAAGAGTAACACAAACTAAATTTGGTAAAGATAGGTCATCATTTCGAATTTCTGCCAAAAAAAACACATAAAAACCACAGTGCAATGCATGTGATTCCAAGAAGACTGCAGCATTTCGACCAACATAACATGTTGTTGCCTATTGGAAACAGCGAAGCCGACGTCGATCCTCTACCATTAAGGGCAGCGCAGCTCACAGCCAAGACTCACAGCTTGTTAGGGACAGCTTAGGGTAATCAGTTGCAAATTGGATTTAGATAAATAAAGTCCATGTTCTTAATTGAACTAAAAAATTTTTTATTTTTTACTTTGCACCTTGCAAGTAATTGACTGGCATGTAGCATTTTATTGGCAAACACAAATGTATGTATGTGTGTGCGTTTGAATGCAAAAAATGCGTGTGCATAGAAAAGAAGAGAAGAACAACAGATGGCGCTACGCGCTCGCATTCTCTTTGCTTTTCTTTCCTACATGGGCATTGCAATGACGTCACAGCTTGCTGGTCTGTTTTTGTTGTCCGATCGGATTGGAATTTTGATGTTATATTGGTATTATAATTAGCTAACTATAGTCTTACTCAGAATGTTGTATCTTTTATATGTCGCTCGCAAATCAGCTTAAAAGATGAAATTATTGATTTGCGTGGGCGGGGGGCGTGGCACCCCAAATTTGAAATAAACTTCAATTGTCCCGGATCAACAGAAACCTTCATGCCAAATTTGGTATCTTTAGCTATTATAATAGCTGAGATCTGTGTGTTCATCTGGACAACAAGACATCCAGACACCCAGACATCCGGACAGACAGACAGACAGACAGACAGACATTGCTTAATCGACTTGGCTAGTGATCCTGAGCAAGAATATATATACTTTGTGGGGTCTCCCACGCCTCCTTCTGCCTGTTACATACATTTGAACAAAGTTAGTATACCCTTTTTTGACCATTTTCAATGGTCGAAGGGTATAAATATTGTTAATATAAGTAATTCAAATTGTATTCCAAAGTTACTTCAGGGAAATAAAGCGCTGTGTAGTTTTAGCAATGCCGACCACGTATCCAAAATAGAAGAAGTGGACGAAAGAATCATCAATTAAACGACTTCGATGGAAATAAAACCTGGAACAAAACAGAGCTTTACCTAGAGCCAACCTACCTTGTTCAGCTATCAAACGACTCGATTATTATCGACAACAAGCGGTTCAGCAATTTGGAACATACAGTCCTTAAACTTCAGACTTAAAGTTCTATCACTTGAAGCACTGGAAGAATTGCAAATAAATAACAGTGGACAGCTGATGCACATAAAGGTCCATTCAACGGTCAACCGCAAAACCCTGCTGACGCTCTTTGGCATTGCTCTGACTCTCATCCTGGGCTTGCACACCTATAACCAAAGGCATAAGAGCATTACATTGCAAATAAGGACCCACGCCTGGAATGAAAAACAAAAGTCACAGCGATCGTCGCGCCATCAACCTGCGAGCAATCTTTGACTGAGGCACAGTATCAGGTATCTCAGTTCAACAACATTCCCTAGCACAAGCACAAGCACAAATTGGAGGGGGAAGAGTTAACAACAAAAATTTTACAATTTAGAATAGTAAACTCGAGTACGCAAGTTCCAATCTGCAAGCTCAGCGTCTGCATAATTTCCTGCACGCTCCGAGCTACCAAGCAGAATTCTAAGAATCTGTTTGACAACCGCTTCCGCTCCCACCAATGCACACTGGTTTTTTATGTGTTTTTTTGTTTATGTGCCTTTTTTACAGTCAACTTAACAAATGTATCTGTGTTTCGTGGAATATAACTTTTGTATGGCAAACCATTTCAAAAGAATTTTAACGGCAAGTTATTATCTAACATGTGTATAATATTATACAACTAGTTTCATATGCTCCTTTTTGTTCCTCTTTTGAGAAAATTACGCTTTTGTAGATGAATACTTGTTTGGGCATGCAGAGCTGCTAGACATTTGGAGCAACAATAGTCGCTCTGAGGATGCAGTTAGGCAGCATTGATTTAAAAAAATTGGTCAGAATAATTTAAATAAATGTTGTATTTCATTGGTAAATAAAAAAGTTAAGTCCTTCTTTGATTACATAAGGAAACATTTGCCAGGTTGCAATAGATCGTAGAACAGGTTGAAGAAAAAACACTCCAAATGGCTGGCATCTGGTATTAGTATAATCTCTGATTGCAAAACTCCAAACAAAGTTGGTCGTCAAAAACTAGTTTATTAAAGGCTAGTGACCGACTTAAAAGAAAATTAGCTTCGGACCTTGCGGAAGAAAATAATAATTCTGTACCATTACTCTTGCATGCTGCTTCCGTTTCGGGTAAAAAAGGAAATGAAAAGGACATGGCAGTTGTATTAAAAGCAGCTGGTAACAGCGATAATATCAATAATATAAAAAGATAAATGTTCTCTTCCTGAGCCCACACAAATGTTCGTCGACAATGCATTAGCCTTTTTATTTGAAAACGGATTTACAAAAAGCCAATACTTCAATTTAAAACGGAATACAAAAGTACACGGCTTTGATATTTACTCTAAAGCGCAAGTTGAGTTACACCAACGCTTAAACCACACAACTTCGCGGATTCTTGAAATCCAGTATGAAACTTTCTAAGCAAATACCAACTCGATAGTATGCCAATTAATATTTAGCTATGGATATGATGGATCAACTGGTCAGAGTATTTATAAGCAACGTTATGAGGAAATATATGATGGATCGCTGTTTCTTACTACAATTGTGCCATTAAAATTAGTAGACAATGAACAAAAAATAATTTGGATCAACAGATCGCCACAATCTATACGGTTTTGTCGTCCTTTAAAAATTGAATTTATTAAGGAAACTCGAGAGCTTTTATTAGCAGAAAAAGAAAACTTGGATACCCAGACTCGTAATCTGCACATATATTTGCATAAAATAAACAACATTAATATATTTGTAAAATATGTCGGTCAAATGACACTAATAGACGGTAAGGTCTTAAACATATTAACAGGATGTAACTCTTGCCAATGTTGCCCGATTTGCGGAGCAAAGCCAACGCATTTAATGAATGTGAATGATTTTAATTCAGATATTTTTGATGCTAAATCTCAAAATCTTCAGTTTGGAATAAGCCCTTTACATGCGTGGATTGGCTTCTTTGAATTTGTTTTAAAACTTGCATACAGAGCTGATCTTAAAACTTGGCATGTTAAGGACTTTGATAAACCTAAATTAGTGGAACGAAAGCATTTTATGCAAAAACAAATGATGGAGAAAATGGGTCTCAATGTGGACAAGTCGTTACCGAATGGAAGCGGAAATTCAAATGATGGCAATACAGCCAGAAGGGCATTTTCTAATACAGCTTTACTGTCGTCAATATTAAATATTGATTACGACATTCTTTATAGCTTTTATATTATATTAATAACGATTTCCTCAGAATACGAAATTGACTCAGAAAAATTTAAAACATTTTGTAAAAATGTTTTTTTGGCCTATCAGAACAAATATCCTTGGTATCCTATGTCACCTACTGTTCACAAGGTGTTAGTTCATGAGCATCAAATTATAGATAATTGTTTGGTGCCTGTTGGCTGTCTTGGTAAGCATGCGTCCGAATCGAGGAACAAATTATATAAGAGCGATCGGAGAAGACATGCAAGAAAATGCAGTCGCCTAGATACTATGACCGATATTTTTAATAGAGCTCTAGATACTTCTGATCCTTTGTTGTCTAGTATTTATCTAAAAGAAAGACAAAGGAAAAATAAATACAAAAATATGCCGCAAGAGGTCATTTCTCTACTTAAATCACCATGCGTTGGAAGCGATCATGATGTTCTTGGTGATTGTAAGGACATCGACGAGGGCGAGGAGGACGATGAAAGAGAACTTCTACAGAAAGATCATGAACTTGATGTAATAGCCTCAGACGAACAGTTTTTTTAAATTAAACCAGTCGAACGCTACAGTCAGGTGCTGACGGTAGAAGGCCATGGATTATCATGGTATACCGCGTATAATATATTTTCCCTTATTTATAATGACAATTTTGGTTTGTTTGAATTATTATTCGATTGCAGCCGCGATCAATGTGTGAAATGGTTTCCTCTTTTTTTCTTTTCTATTAAATAATTTAAAAGCTTAACAAACAATAATTTTTAAATTTTTTGGTACTCAACATATTTAATTAGAAAACTTTTATAAACTTTGCCGAATGTTGCACAAATCTGACAGTTGCGTATATGTGCTTCGGCACTACGGCAATTGATGCGTGTTAGAGCGGGACGCCGAAACATAAATGTGCAAATGCAGATATGCATGTATCGGCGTCCCGCTCTAACATTCGTGTACATTGTTTGTCTTAACTATTGCATAAAAATATGAAATTTATTTTGGGAAACAAATTATTTTGATATTCAATTAAATAATTTAGAGGGTGTAGTTTTCGACTGTTGTTTTTCTTTTAGTTTATAAGAATGAAAATAAAACCAAAATAAAGTAATTAAAATAAAAAATTGCACTAGCCGCCGCTAGGACTCGAACTCACGCACAAACGGATTCTCCTAGAATTGCCGTTCGCCACTATAACCACTAAGCCACTGCCTCATTTGTAGATCGATCGGCAAAGTTGCATTCTGAGCTGGCAATTCTGTTACCATTATATGCAAATAAAAAGTTTTGTAAAATGCTGTGTGTCCGACGCTAGATTCGAACTTCGGTATTATGCGTAAATTAGGTCTTAATATACGCATAGGTATACGTTCAAATTGAGTTTAATTCGGATCATATCTCACTTATTTTTAGTCCGATTTAACTGAAATTTTCAGAAAACACCCGTGGCAATGTATTTGTCATGTGAGATGTACAACTTTTTGTTGTTGGGTTTATATTGTGTATATTAAATTGTTATTACCGATTTACAGAGGCGGGAAGGGGCGTGGCCAAATTTCAAAAAAACTTTGAGACACTGCAACATACACGGATCTTCTCACAAAATTTGAAGACTCTAGCTCTTATAGTTTCTGAGATCCAGGTGTTCATACAGACAGACAGACGGACAGACGGACAGACGGACAGACAGACAGACGGACAGACGGACAGACGGACAGACAGACATGGCTCAATCGACTCGGCTGTTGATACTGATTCAGAATATATATAGTTTATGGGGTAGGAGATGCCTCCATCAGCCTGTTACGCACATTTGCGTTCCGACAAACACAGTAGTCCATGAATTTTTTTAAAATCCATGGCCTAAAAATAATAAGTTTAATGTTTTTGTAGGTATAATAGCATAACAATGACATATGATAAATTTATTTTTTAATTTCACGACAAAATGATTTGGACCATCATATACATCTCAATATGATTTGATTTTATTTGATTTCCTGTATATAATATCAATAAAATATGTAATTAAATATGGATATCAAATTTTTTTTCTTTGGTTAGGTAAATATTTTTATGGCAAATCGGCCAGATCGTTTATATGGCAACTATATGAAAGTTGACAAAATCAATTGAAACTTTGTGAATCATCTTGGGGGAATAAAGAGTAACACAATCCAAATTTGGTGAAGATAGGTCATCATTTCGAATTTCTGCAAAAAAAAACCACATAAAAAACCACAGTGCAATGCATGTGACACAGCCAAGACTCAAAGCTTGTTAGGGACAGCTTAGGGTAATCAATTGCAAATTGGATTTAGATAAATAAAGTCCATGTTCTTAATTGAACTAAAAAATTTTTTTATTTTTTACTTTGCACCTTGCAAGTAAGTGACTGGCATGTAGCATTTTATTGGCAAACACAAATGTATGTATGTGTGTGCGTTTGAATGCAAAAAATGCGTGTGCATAGAAAAGAAGAGAAGAACAACAGATGGCGCTACGAGCTCGCATTCTCTTCCCTTTTCTTTCCTACATGAGCATTGCAATGACGTCACAGCTTGCTGGTCTGTATACAAAATCAAAGCGAACAAGGTTTTTGTTTAATAACTTCTGTGTTTGTTGTCCGATCGGATCGGAATTTTGACGTTATGTTGGTATTATAATTAGCTAACTATAGTCTCACTCAGAATGTTGTATCTTTTATATGTCGCTCGCAAATCAGCTTAAAAGATGAAATTATTGATTTGCGTGGGCGGGGGGCGTGGCACCTAACATTTGAAATAAACTTCAATTGTCCCGGAACAACAGAAACCTTCATGCCAAATTTGGTGTCTCTAGCTTTTATAATAGCTGAGATCTGTATGATCATCTGGACATCCAGACATCCAGACACACAGACATCCAGACATCCAGACATCCGGACAGACAGACAGACATTGCTTAATCGACTTGGCTAGTGATCCTGAGCAAGAATATATACACTTTGTGGGGTCTCCCACGCCTCCTTCTGCCTGTTACATACATTTGCACAAAGTTAGTATACCCTTTTTTGACCATTTTCAATGGTGGAAGGGTATAAAAATGAATCTAAACCAAAAAAAATAATAACAGAAACAAAAACACTATCCTAAACAGTGATAGCGAAAGCATACAACACCCGCAAAACTGCATACTGGTGCCCTTGGTGGCCGCGGTGCGCTTGGAGTGCAACATGCGCTAGCCGCATTAGACTACCATACCACGTCCTCCCTTTCAGTTTAAAGTCACGTCCTATTATATCGCTAAACTTTGCCAAGGCATTTGACAGAGTTGGTATCTATAGCATTATCGATGAACTCATCGAATGGAAAATAGGACAGAGAATACTCAAATATATCTCTAACTTCCTAACAAACTGAAAAATTACTGTGTTAGCCAATAATGTATACTCCTCCCAACAGCCGCTTAACAATGGAATCCCACAAGGCTCACCCCTGTCGGTGATTTTATTCGATACAGCCTTTAACAAATTAAACAAACTCATTGACAAACACAAAAACTGTCAGTTTACAGCATTTGCTGATAACTACACAATCATCTACAAACTAAATACACTTAACATAGACCCATTACTCACTGACATCAAACAATGGTGCAACTACTCAGGAGCATCACTCTTATAGACAAATGCAAGCATTTGAACGTCTGCAGGAAAAGAATTTGATACCTAACTTTCCAATCCAACACATACACCATACAAAACGTAGACTCACTAAAAACTCTCGGTATTACAATTGACAATAAATACAGATGGAATAAACACATCGAAAATCTTATACTCCAACTTTCCAATAGACTTAATATAATCAATTGCCTATCCAGTAACAAATTCAGATACAATGTAAATACAATACTTTATGTAGTAAAAGCAATAATAATGTCAAAAATTGATTTCGGGCTCCACCTTTATGGTACAGCGCCCAAATCAGCCCTCAACAAATTAAAAACATTGTACCATTTAGCTATTAGACTCGCTCTTTGCGCTTTTCGTACTACTAGTCGAAGCAAACATTCTACCAATAGAATATAGAACAGTTCATGCCATCCAAAAAAAACTTCAAAATAATCATGAATTCAAAACAATCTCCCATACATAACAAAATTATTAAAGCTAAAAGAATTCCAAAAATCAAATCTTCGCTCCATAACACAATTTACTTATGCAAACAACTCCAAATCCAAATTTCCCCTATAACAACAACAAAAGAAAATACCCCACATTGGGTTATCAACGACCTCACTCCACTATACTACCAAAGCAAACACTCCACAAATAATTTATCAACATTAATATTCTTATTCACTGATGGATCTTATTCATCTCACGGTGCTTCTTACAGTGTAACAACTGAAAAAGAAATAATTTCTTGCCAAATACTACAGAATACACGTCAGTATTCACAACAGAATTAGCTGCGATATTGGCAGCATGTACCACGCCAGTAAAAAAAGAGGAAAATACATAGTATGCACAGACTCCCTCTCTTCATTGAAAGCAATACAAAACGTCAACTACCATAACCATTATACAAACTCAATTAGAAAAATTATAAATAAATATAAAAGCGATAAACTAATACTGCTTTGGGTCCCAGGACACTGCGGTATATAAGGAAATGAGTAAGCAGTAAATGCAGCAAAGAACACCCATAATTTTCCTTTAATCTTCGAAAACAATTACAATATGGTACATCTGATATAAACAACTTCATAAAGCATAGCACCCAACAATACTTTAAACTAATACTTAACAACGCATCCCAATACTACAAAGCAATCTGCCATGACAAAGCTACAAAATCAACAATAAAAAAACATCACGAATCGACTTTTTGAAATTCACAAGACTAAGACTAGGACATACAAACCTAACCCATAGCCATCTCTTTTCTTATCCCAAAATCTTACCACCACTCTGTACAAAGTGCAATTTAACACTCTCCATTACACACATACTCATCGAATGCCCACTATATAATACGGAAAGATCCTTATATCTTAAAAAAAATTTAAAAGAAATAACATCATTCCAAAACATAGATAAAATAATAGAGTTCCTCAAACAAACAAACATTTTCCATCTAATATAACTATTACAAATTTAAATCATGTAAATTAAAAAACAAAAGAATATATAGTATTAAATACCACATGTATATATGTAAATTTGTAATATATATAATAAGTATACCCCATACATTAAAAAAAAAAATAAGCTTAAGGCTATAGCTGCTATTGCTTTGAAAAAAGTAAGACATAATTTAAATTAAGTACCAACTTGTAAATAATAATAATAATAATAAATTTTTTTTAAGTTGTTCGATTAAGCAAGAAACAACGAGCGAAGATAAATGAGGAGTCCGCCTCCAGCCTTCGTGGCAAGCACAGTCCTAGCCTTCGATAAGCAGAGCTTAGTAAATAATTTTTTCTAAGGTTGTTTGCTAAAGCCAGTAAAAAAGGATCAAGATCCAACAACAAGCACCTGGAACAAGGACAAGGCATCAATCACATGGAACAAGGACAAGACATCAAGCACATGGAACAAGGACAAGGCATCGATCACATGGAACAAGGACAAGACATCAAGCACATGGAACAAGGACAAGGCATCAACCGCGCGGCTGACATCAAACACACGGGACAGGACATCGAGCAAGGTGGTACAGCCGGCAACCGCGCGGCTGGCATCAAACACGAGGACCGGGAACAAGGTGATGCAGTCGGCAACCGCGCGGCTGACATCAAACACACGGGACAGGACAACGAGCAAGGTGATGCAGCCGGCAACCGAGTGGCTGGCATCAAACACGAGGATCAGGTACAAGGTGATGCAGCCGGTAACCGCGTGGCTGGCATCAAACACGAGGACCAGGAGCACTGTGATGCAGTCGGCAACCGTGCGGCTGACATCAAACACACGGGACAGGACAACGAGCAAGGTGATGCAGCCGGCAACCGCGTGGCTGGCATCAAACACGACGATCAGGAACAAGGTGGCGCAGCCGGCAACCGCGTGGCAGGCATCAAACACGAGGACCAGGAGCAAGGTAATGCAGTCGACAACCGCGCGGCTGACATCCAACACACGGGACAGGACAACGAGCAAGGTGAAGCAGCCGGAAACCGCGCGGCTGATATCAAACACACAGAACAGGACATTGAGCAAGGTGGCGCAGCCGGCAACCGCGTGGCTGACATCAAACACGAGGACCAGGAGCAAGGTGGTGCAGCCGGCAAACCGCGCGGCTGGCATCAAACACGAGGACCAGGAGCAAGGTGATGCAGTCAGCAACCGCGCGGCTGACATCAAACACACGGGACAGGACAACGAGCAAGGTGATGCAGCCGGCAACCAGAGTGGCTGGCATCACGGCTGGCATCAAACACACAGGACAGGACATTGAGCAAGGTGGTGCAGTCGGCAACCGCGCGGCTGACATCAAACCATCGGGACAGGACATCGAGCAAGGTGATGCAGCCGGCAACCGCGTGGCTGGCATCAAACACAAGGACCAGGAGCAAGGTGATGCAGTCAACAACCGCGCGGCTGACATCAAACACACGGGACAGGACAACGAGCAATGTGAAGCAGCCGGAAACCGCGCGGCTGATATCAAACACACAGGACAGGACATTGAGCAAGGTGGTGCAGTCGGCAACCGCGCGGCTGACATCAAACCCACGGGACAGGACAACGAGCAAGGTGATGCAGCCGGCAACCGTGTGGCTGGCATCAAACACAAGGACCAGGAGCAAGGTGATACAGTCGGCAACCGCGCGGCTGACATCAAACACACAGGCCAGGGCATCCAGCAAGGTGGTGCGGCCGGCAACCGCGCGGCTGGCATCAAACACGAGGACCAGGAGCAAGGTGGTGCAGCCGGCAAACCGCGCGGCTGGCATCAAACACGAGGACCAGGAGCAAGGTGATGCAGTCGGCAACCGCGCGGCTGACATCAAACACACGGGACAGGACAACGAGCAAGGTGATGCAGCCGGAAACCGCGCGGCTGACATCAAACACACAGGACAGGACATTGAGCAAGGTGGTGCAGTTGGCGACCGCGCGGCTGACATCAAACCCACGGGACAGGACATCGAGCAAGGGGGTGCAGCCGGCAACCGCGTGGCTGGCATCAAACACAAGGACCAGGAGCAAGGTGATGCAGTCGGCAACCGGTCGGCTGACATCAAACACACGGGACAGGACAACGAGCAAGGTGATGCAGCCGGAAACCGCGTGGCTGACATCAAACACACAGGACAGGACATTGAGCAAGGTGGTGCAGTTGGCGACCGCGCGGCTGACATCAAACCCACGGGACAGGACATCGAGCAAGGGGGTGCAGCCGGCAACCGCGTGGCTGGCATCAAACACAAGGACCAGGAGCAAGGTGATACAGTCGGCAACCGCGCGGCTGACATCAAACACACGGGACAGGACATCAGACGCGAGGACCAGGAGCAAGGTGATGCAGCCGGCAACCGCGCGACTGACACCAAACACACAGGACAGGACATCGACCAAGGTGATGCAGCCGGCAACCGCGCGGCTGGCAACAAACATGAAGTCCAGGAGAGAGGTGATGCAGCTGGCAACCGCGCGGCTGACATCAAACACACAGGACAGGACATCGAGCAAGGTGATGCAGCCGGCAACCGCGCGGCTGGCATCAAACACGAGGACCAGGAGCAAGGTGATGCAGCCGGCAACCGCGCGGCTGACATCAAACACACAGGACAGGACATCCAGCAAGGTGGTTCAGCCGGCAACCGCGCAGCTGGCATCAAACACGAGGACCAGGAGCAAGGTGGTGCAGCCGGCAACCACGCGGCTGGCAACAAACACGATGTCCAGGAGCAAGGTGATGCAGCCGGCAACCGCGCGGCTGGCATCAAACACGAGGACCAGGAGCAAGGTGATGCAGCCGGCAACCGCGCGGCTGACATCAAACACACAGGACAGGACATCCAGCAAGGTGGTTCAGCCGGCAACCGCGCAGCTGGCATCAAATACGAGGACCAGGAGCAAGGTGCTGCAGCCGGCAACCGCGCGGCTGGCAACAAACACGAAGTCCAGGAGCAAGGTGATGCAGCCGGCAACCGCGCGGCTGACATCAAACACACAGGACAGGACATCGAGCAAGGTGATGCGGCCGGCAACCGCGTGGCTGGCATCAAACACGAGGACCAGGAGCAAGGTGATGCAGTCGGCAACCGCGCGGCTGACATCAAACACACGGGACAGGACATCGAGCAAGGTGAAGCAGCCGGCAACCGCGCGGCTGACATCAAACTCACAGGACAGGACATCGAGCAAGTTGGTGCAGCCGGCAACGGCGCGGATGGCAAAGAATACGAGAACCAGGAGCAAGGTGATGCAGTCGGCAACCGCGCGGCTGGCAACAAACACGAGGACCAGGACATCAAGCATGGTGATGCAGCCGGCAACCGCGCGGCTGGCATCAAACACGAGGATCAGGACATCGAGCAAGGTGGTGCAGCCGGCAACCGCGCGGCTGACATCGAACACACGGGACAGGACATCGAGCAAGGTGGTGCAGCCGGCAAGCATGCGGCTGGCATCAACTCCAAGGAAGCCATTTGTTTCCCAGTTAGGTAGTTAAAAGTCACCAGCAAAGGGTATGTGCTAGTCAGGCCAGTCTTAGTTCAGTCAAACGCATACACCTCATTAGCTTAAGTGCAGGGTATAGGTTTGCTCACCAAACAGAGAGCGGCATCACACCAGCAGCAAGAGAACAACAGAACGCCAACAGCAAGAGAGCGGCAGTACACCAGCAGCAAGAGAACAACAGAACGCCAGCAGCAAGAGTGCCGACAGCAAGAGAGCAACCGAACCTCAGCAGCAAGAGCGCAGACGCACACCAGCAGCGAGAGCGCCGATGCACGCCAGCAGTAAGAGAACAAAGGAGCCTCAAGCGAAAAGCGCTGCAGTCGCAGCAGAACCCGAGCCGAAGGCTCGTAGGTAGAAGATAGGGGAGGGGAAGCCACGATGCGTTTGCGCCGCAATAGAGTGCGTGGTCCGCTCAAGCTCGGCGACTGCGCTGATGAAAAGTGCGTGGTCGGCTCAAGCTCGGAGACTGCGCTGCCAAATCTAACGCCGGCTCTGGAGGCTGGGCATAATTTTGGCACATGGGTGCCAATTAATTAGGGAGTATCCCTCGACAAGGCAAGTGCAAAGGAAGTGCGAAAGGGAGCGCCAGGAAACCAAGCGTGGTGAGCGAGCCACACCGTGGTTCAAGACAGGGAAACGCGAGCCTTAGAAATTAGGGAAACAGTTGGACGGTGCTTAGGTAGGGAAAATAAATAAAATTAAAAGTGAAAAGGAGCTAAAAGCGTCTCTTTAATTGAAGCATGCTGTGCACACCGCTGGGTGCGACTGCCGAGAAGGGGCGTGTGAGTGTGTTTGAGTGATCGCGTGTGAAGCCTGGATGCAAGGCCGCTTCCCTTCCCGCTTACTCGTGGGACCAAATTCTATGGACCTTAAAAATTTAACTAACAAGCCTGATGCGGCTTTGAACGCATCAACCCAGGGTGAAGCCTTCACGGCCGACCCCAACTCCAGCACTGCAGCCATTGGGCTGCTGGCTTCCTCCCCCAATACTACGGGTCTCGACCCTAGTACTCCGGGGGACTCGGACAGGCCACGAACTCCCTTGGATATTGAGTTGGCTAGTGCTGCCTTCTCGTCCAACAACTGCTCAGTCATGCAGCAGACCGTCGAGGTGATGTCCTCCGACGCCGAAGCTGAAGGTGACCTGATCAGCTTTGCCGACGACGCTTCCGTGGCCTCACAGAGGTCAGGCCTCACGGAAGCTGGCTCCCAAATCCAGACTCTGCGACTGGACTCAGGGAACGCCTTCGTCAAGCTGAAGACCCGCGAGAAGAAGCTCTTCAAAGCTGCACTCGCAAAGGGTTCGAGCAGAGCAGAGGCTCTTGCCATCGCCACCTCGCCCCCCGCGGAAACCAAGGCCAAGCGGATGCGCGGTGACGACACTATCCCCGAACCCCAAGGGTCACGTAGAGTCCACCAAGCCACTTTTCAGCCAAGTGGCAAGCAGGGTGAAATTGGGCTTCACTTCGGCTGACCCCGCTAAACCTCTTACACCGGAGCATATGGCCACGGTGCAAGAGAGTATCCTTAAGGCGATGCGGCTGCCCTTCACATCAAAAGTCGGCCCAGGTTTCGAGGGTTGTATCCCCAGAAATGAATGGCTGCTCTTGGTGTGCGAGAACAGCAGCCTGCCAATGCAGGGAAGCTTTGGACATATCAGGTCCATCACCTTATATAAAACTGTTGGAGGAAGCTGAGTTCACAAGAGCTCACCTCGTTAGAGGATACTTCCCCAACAGCGCTACCTTCACACCCGCCGACATTGTGGAATACTTGGGTATTCAGAACTGTGAGCTCTCAACGGAGCTGTGGCGGGTTGTGCAACACGGCCTTAACGGCAACACGACACACCTCGCGGTGATGGTCGACGAGATGTCGTATAAGGCTCTGACGGAGCTTAAGGGGATCGTGAAATTCCGCTTCGGCAGAGTTAAGCTCATCCCCAAGAACTCCGCTGTCAGAGCCAAAAGCCAAAGCCTCTGTGGCTTTTAAAGCAGATTCGTTGATCAGCAACCCAAATTCTATCAATGAGATAGAACTTGCTGCCAACCTGCTTCAAGATGTGCTAATTACATCCTTCGAGGACAGTTCTGTTCGGAAGACCCTTAAGGTCAACCGTAAAGTTCCATGGTGGAACGAGGAACTATCCGTACAAAGAAGGCCAAAGCTAACCGCGTCAGTTGGGACGTCTATAGGGACGCCTTAACTAACTATAATAAAAACATTAGACGTGCCAAACGCGATACGTGGCGCAGCTACTGTGGTAGCATTGAATCGCTGCCGGAGGCAGCGAGACTGCACATAGGTATTAGCTAAAGGGTCGTCTAATGGTATAGGGCTTCTTGAAAGAGCAGACGGCTCTTTCACCCAAGATCGCAGGGAAGCACTTGATCTTCTGCTTCAAGTCCACTTCCCAGGTTCGGTGGCGAACCCAGATCTATCTAGTCTAGATGACGTCACCATGTCACCGGACTCACGTGGTTCCAGTTTATCGGGAACCATCTTCGACCCTGAAAAGGTCAAATGGGCTGTAGATTCCTTCGCTCCCTTCAAAGCCCCAGGGGGCGATCAAATCTTCCCAGCCCTTCTACAAAACAGTCTGGATCATATCCTCGATCCGCTGGTCGGCCTGTTTAGAGCCAGTCTAACTTGGGGATACATACCCGTCTCTTGGAGGAGAGTCAATGTGGTATTCATTCCCAAGCAAGGGAATCGTCCCGCGGACCAGCCAAAATCATATCGGCCGATCAGTCTCACCTCCTTCCTGCTTAAGACAGCGGAAAGGCTCATAGACCTGCACATACGGTGCTCTCTGCAGAAATCTTGTCCTCTGCATCCCACGCAGTTTGCGTATATAGCGGGAAGGTCGACGGAGGTCGCCCTCCACAAATTAGTAGGTAAAATCGAAGAAGCCCTCGCATCCAAGAACATTGCTCTGTGCTCTTTTCTTGATATAGAGGGTGCTTTTGATAATACCGGCTACGGCTCTATCTCTGCTGCGCTAGAACGCAGAAATATTGCCCGTTCCCTAATCGGATGTATTGAGGCTATGCTCAAACACCGGATCATCTCCTCTTCCTTGGACACCACGACTGCTGTTATTAGTGCGGTCAAAGGATGTCCCCAGGGAGGGGTCCTATCCCCCCTACTCTGGTCTCTAGTAGTTGATGAACTACTAAGCATTCTCACAGACCAGGGCGTGCAAGCAATCGGCTACGCGGACGACCTGGCTCTAATAGTGAACGGGAAATTTGCCAACACTGTGACAGAGCTGATGCAATCAGCTCTGAACACGGTTAGCAGATGGTGCGGAGATGTAGGTCTCAGCATCAATCCTCAAAAGGCAATTATTGTCCCCTTCACTAAGCGCTATTCTATTGACATAGATCAATTGAACATTGGCGGCTCCCCTGTGGGTCTTTCCAGTGAGGTTAAATATCTAGGGGTGACCCTTGATAAAAGACTAAACTGGAACTCCCACCTAAACAATACTCTATCAAAGGCAACTCATGCCATGTGGGCATGTAGAAGATTCTTTGGTAGAACCTGGGGTCTCAAATCCTGTAACATCCGGTTGCTATTTGAGATGATGGTAAGACCCATCGTCACCTACGCTGCAATTGTGTGGTGGCCAAAGCTGACGCAGGTCACTGCCATCAACAAATGCAACAAATTGCATAGGCTACTTTGCCTTTCTTTGACCGGTGCACTTCGCACCTGTCCCACAGCAGCAATGGAATCAATCCTTAATCTGACTCCGCTGCATATCAAAATACAAGAAGTCGCCACAATGAGTCTTCTTAGAATCAAGCTCCAATCTGGGCTTCTAGCTACCGAATCAGGGCATGCTAGACTTATCAAAGACATTCCTGGCTTAGAGATCTGCACTAGATCAAATTCTATGACCAAGGAACTCTTCTTTGGTGCAAAATTCAGAACCCTCATCCCAGACCGGAAGGACTGGGATGCTGGCAACCCCATCAGCGACCCTCACGGCATACACTGGTATACCGACGGGTCAAAAACTGATCAGGGGGTTGGAGCCGGGATACATGGTCCCAACTCCAAAACCTCGATTGCCATGGGCAAGTGGCCCACGGTCTTCCAATCCGAGGTTCATGCCATTGAGTTCTGCTGCCGTCTTATCCTTGAGAAGGGGATGAGAGGAGCTAATATTTATATCTTCTCGGACAGCCAAGCTGCCATTCTAGCCCTCTCCTCAAATAGAGTAAGTTCATGTATGGTGGCTGACTGCTGGAACTGCCTCCAGAGACTGTCCAACTAAAATAAAGTTACCCTCCTTTGGGTACCTGGACACTCCGGGTTCCAGGGCAACGAGCTAGCGGATGAGCTAGCGAGAGCGGGATCATCAACCCCTCTGCTTGGCCCCGAACCCTTCTGCGGCGTGGGGTGGTCAACTATCTCATCCCTTGTAAAAACATGGGCAGATAGGTTGACCGAACGCTCTTGGTTCTTCCTACCAGGGATGAGGCAGGCTAGAGAGCTTACAAATCCCTTGGTTAAGCGCAGAACAGACTCACTCTCCAGGAGAGATCTCTATCTCCTTGTTGGCTACCTTAGTGGCCATCATCTGGTGAACTATCACCTAACAAAAATGCGTCTATCCTCTGATGCATGCAGGCTTTGCAAAGAGGACGACGAAACAACCAAACACATACTGTGTGACTGTCCAGCCTTGGTTTGGAGTAGGAGGAAAGATTTGCACGTGGAAATCGCAGTTCCCGAGCAAATTGTCCATTCCTCGACGAAAGACCTGCTAGGCTTCATCAGGGAAGCTGAGCGGCTTTTGTCAAGATAGGGAGAGCCTTATAGGCACAAAAGATCATTCTGGTCGCAGTGCCTCGCGACTTCTCTGTTGGGAGACTCCCTCTCTAAAAATAAATAAATGTGGTGCCCAATGCCCGATTTTATATTCCATCATTATTGCCATCAAATTATCTTATCTAAAAATCAACTCTCTACCGCATTTTCTTTTTAGGCCATGGATTTTAAAGAAATTCAAGGTCTATTGTGTTTGTCCGAACGCAAATGTGCGTAACAGGCAGAAGGAGGCATCTCCAACCCCATAAACTATATGTATTCTGAATCAGTATCAACAGCCGAGTCGATTTAGCCATTTCTGTCTGTCCGTCGGTATGGACACCTGGATCTCAAAAACAATAAGAGCTAGAGTCTTCAAATTTTGTGACAACATCCGTTTATGTTGCAGTGTTTCAACGACCCTTGCCGCTTCGGAATGTCAGTAAAAACTGTTTAAAATTCACAATATACACCCAACAACCATAGTTGTACATCTGACATGACAAATACCTTGCCACGGGTGTTTTCTGAAAATTTCATTTAAATCAGACTAAAAATAAGTGAGATATGATCCGAATTAAACCGAATTTGAACGTACCACTTATACTTAAACAAACCTAACTTACGCAAACATACTGAAGTTCAAATCTAGCGTCGGGCACACAGCATTTTATAAAACTTTTTACTTGCATACGAGGGTCGTTTGATAAGTCCGTGACTTTTTGTATTTGCCGCGCACCTGCTCTAAATACAACACTGCTCCTGTCAGCAGTTATCGATTAACAGCTGACTGTAAAATTTTGAGAAAGCTGCGTTTTTTGGTTTGCGTTTTATAGGCATTGAAAGCAGACGATCTCGATCTCCATTTTCGTTAAAATTCACGAGATCGTCTGCTTTCAATGCCTATAAAACGCAAACCAAAAAACGATAAATTTTAGCAGTCAGCTGTTAATCGATAACTGCTGACAGGAGCAGTGTTGTATTTAGAGCAGGTGCGCGGCAAATACAAAAAGTCACGGACTTATCAAACGACCCTCGTATTTTGAGGGCCTTGAGAAAACCTGCTTTCAATGCCTATAAAACGCAACTGCTGACAGGAGCAGTGTTGTATTTAGAGCAGGTGCGCGGCAAATACAAAAAGTCACGGACTTATCAAACGACCCTCGTAGAATGGTAACAGAATTGGATCAAAATGCAACATTGCCGTTCGAACAAAAATGAGGCCTAGCGGTTAAAGTGGCGGACAGCGGCCCTTAAAGATTTTGTGTTGTGCGTGCTCGAGTTCGAGTCCGATGCGCAGCCGGTGCAACTTTTCATTTTAATTACTTTTTTTATTCTTTTAAGCTAATAGGAAAACTATAGTTATTTAATTAAATACCAATAAAAATATTTTTCAAAAATTAAATCTCAATTTTTTTTGCAATATTTAGGACAATCAATAAGTTACGAATGTTAGAGCGGGACGCCGATAACGCACATCAATTGCCGTATTCGGCACACATATGCTACTGTCAGATTTGTGCAACATTCGACAAAGCTTATAAAGTTATAATTAAATATGTTACGTACCAAAAAAATTTAAAACTATTGTTTGTTATGCTTTTAAATTATTTAATAGAAAACAAAGAAATAACATGTGACACATTGATTGCGGCAGCAATCGAACCCGAACACTGTCAACATCATTGGTCTTTAAATCCGGCACACACTTCACTAAGCTACTGTACAACTTCACATCAATTTATTGCCCTCTCATCTAATGCTTTTAATTCTTGTCTATTCGCTTTTGCATTGTATATGTGTTCTTCTTCTTTTGTCTGTCAATTGAATTTGTGCGTATCGTTCGAATTCAAAAATAAGAATATAAAATTTATATTTTTAAATTTTTCCAAATAAAGCAAAATTTTCATTATAAATAACGGAAAATAAATGATACACGGTATACAATAATAATCCATGGCCTTCTACAGTCAGCACCTGACTGTAGCGTTCGACTGCACACTGGTTTTTTATGTGTTTTTTTAGGCAGAAATTCGAAATGATGACCTATCTCCACCAAATTTAGTTTGTGTTACTCTTTACTTCCCCCAAGATGATTCACAAGTTTCAAGTGATTTGGTCAATTTTTAATAGCTGCCATATAAACGATCTGGCCGATATGTCATAAAAATATTAACCTTACCAAAGAAAAACAATATGGTATCTATATTTAATTACATATTTTATTGATATTATATACAGAAAATCAAATAAAATAAAATCATATTAAGATGTATATGATGGTCCAAATGATTTTGTCGTGAAATTAAAAAATAAATTTATCATATGTCATTGTTATGCTATTATACTTACAAAAATATTAAACTTATTATTTATTAATTTAAAAAAACTCTTCGTCTGGGGCTATTACATCAAGTTCATGATCTTTCTGTAGAAGTTCTCTTTCATCGTCCTCCTCGCCCTCGTCAATGTCCTGGCAATCACCATGATCAACATGATCGCTTCCAACGCATGGTGATTTATCTATTATTTAATTATTTATTTATTCTCAAAATACTCGATGCCATTTGTTCTAAGCTTAAGTTTAGCATTAAGAACATCAGGATATGATCGGTAAATGTCAAACCGTGTACTTTTGTATTCCGTTTGAAATTTGATGTGTAGCATATCTACCCTACTATCAAATAAAGAATGGGTATAACTTTGCATAAATACATTGTGACACTTTGTCATAGAAATCGTAACGTAAAAAGACCACCAATAGCTACATAAGCATTCCAGCGTCAGAGTAATACGATCCAACGCTCATTAATAAACCGATCGCGGAGCGCGGGAATGCTGAGCATGCACTTTGCAGCTCAAGTGGTCAATGCCTTCTGAATACATATGGTCAATGCCTTCTACATACAAATGTATATGAATATATGTAATAAGGAATACATAGATATAAGCATTGTATGCGCGGGTTAGAAAGACCCAATAAAACATATTGTGAACATTCAATAAAAAGCACTCAAACAGAGCAAACGTTCTAAAATATAAATTAAAGTTATTACAAGGCGACCGTGACTCGGTCTCGATTCCTGCTGTCCCGTGTGCTGTGATTGTGTGGTGTTAAATAAATGTGTGGCATGTGCAAGTCCTATAGTACAAAGGCCCACAGTACAAAGTATACACAACAAACACACAATAACACACAGCAACACAAAGAGGCAATTGATGGCAGATGAGCCACAATTTGCTAATGCGCAGCCCACAGCACAAAGGGACTTACCAACGCTGGAAGAAGCGCTCCAGCAGAACCCCGCCGATGGACCACGCCCACTCACAATAGCTGAGTACCGGGCACGACAAGAAAGGCAGGAGGTGAAAAAACACAAGCGCTCTGGATGAAGAGAGATATGACCCAGTTGGCAAAAGAGGAGACGGCCCGACAACGCTACATAGAGCGTCTTGAAAACATCGAAAACGAGCTTCGCCAAAGTGCGAAGAAACGCAAACGGGCTGCATAAATGCCAATGCCCCAATTTGCTTAAGATTTAATTTCTAAACCCAAGCCGAGGCGGGAAACCGCTGCTTGGAAAATACTAAAATCTGTTAGGCTTTCTCACTAACAATGTGGTTGGAGAATTTTTTTTTATTATTATTGTAAACGACTATGTGAGCCAACCACATATATTAACCATTAATATTTCCATGTCTCTGGCACTGAGTATACATATATACTCAGCTGCAAAACCTTTTTTGTTAAATGACAACAATATAAAAATTCTTATTTTGACTAAATATAAAAAAAAATTTTAAATTCTTTTTTTGATTTTCAAGAAGAAAATAATTAATCCTTCTTTCAAGCTCCCAATAGAACATCTAATTTTTTTCCCTTTTTTTTTTAAAGATCCGTTTCATTGAATATAGATAAAATGGGAAGGTTTAGTGATTCTAGTGAGGCAAAGGACAATACTGCCAATGAAGTAAATAATGTTAGAATAATTGATCACACAGACGATATAAATGCGTTGTGGATCCTACTGTTGATAATAACAATAGTATTAGTCTTGCAATTCTTGCGTTTTATTTATGTAAAGCCTGATAAAATCATTAAGAAAAGATACATGGGCAGGGCGAACCGTTTAGATCAGATTTGAAAAAAAAGAAGAAACAATGAATAACAAATTCCATTGCCGGAATGGAATGGAGAGAAATAGCGAAATGTATAGACGAATTTCGCTATAAGTTTGACAAATCATATAAATGCATAAATAAAGATGCAGTAATAAAAGCAGAAACGTTGGAAAACCATACAGAGATAGTAGTAAGAGAATACAATAATATAGTTACCTTAGTAAACAAGTATACAAATAGATTCACATCTGAGCACCTTAACAATTGTATTTGCGAAATAAAATCTCTAAACACAAGATTTATTAATATCAGAAAAAGAAGACATATTCTGATTAACGTGACAGAAAGTCTAAGTCAATTGGTGGACTTCGATTCCGACCAGTTTAAAGGACTGGACGAATCTATTCAATCAAGCGACGCTGAATCCGATAGTGACATTGAAACACTGGAAGAAAGCGATCGAATTGAAAATAAGCCAGAAACAATAATAATTTCTGAAATGGCACAGACATTGACCGAATTTATCAGGCTAGCCACATCTTTGATACCAGAGTTTGATGGTAGGCACAATTTACAAAGTTTTATAGATGCTCTAGGTCTATTAGACACCTTAAAAGGCACGCATGAGACAACAGCGATAAGCCTTATAAAAACTAAACTTAAAGGCCATGCAAGGAATCTTTTAAGTAATGAGCAGACAATTGCTGCAATCATTACCGAACTGTCAAGTGCATTAAAAGGAGAATCGGTAGAAGTTATATCTGCCAAACTTCTCAATCTGCAACAGAAAAATAAAACGGCTAACCAATACACCCAAGAGGTGGAGAAACTGATAAAGGCCCTTGAAGGCGCCTATATCAGAGAAGGTCTCAGCCAATCCCTTGCAAATAAACACAGCACTACAACAGCTGTAAAAGCCATGACACAAAATTGCTCCATTAATAAGGTAAAACTTATCATGCAAGCAGGCATATTCACAAACATGAATGATGCCATTTCAAAATTTGTAAACAGTTGCACGGAGATAACAGGTCAAAGCAACACTGTACTATTATTATTATTATTATTTACAAGTTGGTACTTAATTTAAATTAAGTTTTACTTTTTTTAAAGCAATAGCAGCTATGGCCTTTAGCTTGTTTTTTTTTAAATGTATGGGGTATACTTATTATATTTTTATATTTAAATATATACATGTGGTATTTAATACTATATACTTTTTTGTTTTTTAATTTACATGATTTAAATTTGTAATAGTTATATTAGATGGAAAATGTTTGTTTGTTTGAGGAACTCTATTATTTTATCTATGTTTTGGAATGATGTTATTTCTTTTAAATTTTTTTTAAGATATAAGGATCTTTCCGTATTATATAGTGGGCATTCGATGAGTATGTGTGTAATGGAGAGTGTTAAATTGCACTTTGTACAGAGTGGTGGTAAGATTTTGGGATAAGAAAAGAGATGGCTATGGGTTAGGTTTGTATGTCCTAGTCTTAGTCTTGTGAATTTCAAAAAGTCGATTCGTGATGTTTTTTTTATTGTTGATTTTGTAGCTTTGTCATGGCAGATTGCTTTGTAGTATTGGGATGCGTTGTTAAGTATTAGTTTAAAGTATTGTTCGATGCTGTGCTTTATGAAGTTGTTTATATCGGATGTATTGTAATTGTTTTCGACGATTAAAGGAAAATTATAGGTGTTCTTTGCTGTGTTGTCTGCTAACTCATTTCCAACTATACCGCAGTGTCCTGGGATCCAAAGCAGTATTAGCTTATCGGTTTTATATTTATTTATAATTTTCTAATTGAGTTTGTATAATGGTTATGGTAGTTGACGTTTTGTATTGCTTTCAATGAAGAGAGGGAGTCTGTGCATACTATGTACTTTCCTCTTTTTTTACTGGCGTGGTTACATGCTGCCAATATCGCAGCTAATTCTGTTGTGAATACTGAGGTGTATTCTGGTAGTATTTGGCAGGAAATTATTTCTTTTTCAGTTGTTACACTGTAAGAAGCACCGTCAGATGATTTTGATCCGTCAGTGAATAAGAATATGCGATCTTTCATTGTGTTTTTATATTCTCTGAATTTATGTTGATATATTATTGGTGGAGTGTTTGCTTTGGTAGTATAGTGAAGTGAGGTGTTAAACGACCTGTCGTTTATTGCCCAATGTGGGGTATTTTCTTTTGTTGTTGTTATAGGGGAAATTTGGATTTGGAGTTGTTTGCATAAGTAAATTGTGTTATGGAGCGAAGATTTGATTTTTGGAATTCTTTTAGCTTTAATAATTTTGTTATCTATGGGAGATTGTTTTGAATTCATGATTATTTTGAAGTTTTTTTGGATGGCATGAACTGTTCTATATTCTATTGGTAGAATGTTTGCTTCGACTAGTAGTACGAAAAGCGCAAAGAGCGAGTCTAATAGCTAAATGGTACAATGTTTTTAATTTGTTGAGGGCTGATTTGGGCGCTGTACCATAAAGGTGGAGCCCGAAATCAATTTTTGACATTATTATTGCTTTTACTACGTAAAGTATTGTGTTTACATTGCATCTGAATTTGTTACTGGATAGGCATTTGATTATATTAAGTCTATTGGAGAGGTGGAGTGTAAGATTGTCGATGTGTTTGTTCGATCTGTATTTGTTGTCAATTGTAATACCGAGAGTTTTTAGTGAGTCTACGTTTTGTAGGGTGTATGTGTTGGATTGGAAAGTTAGGTATCAAATTCTTTTCCTGCAGACGTGCAAATGCTTGCATTTGTCTATTGAAAGTGATGCTCCTGAGTAGTTGCACCATTGTTTGATGTCAGTGAGTAATGGGTCTATGTTAAGTGTATTTTGTTTTTTATTTAGTTTGTAGATGATTGTGTAGTCATCAGCAAATGCTGTAAACTGACAGTTTTTGTGTTTGTCAATGAGTTTGTTTAATTTGTTAAAGGCTGTAGCGAATAAAATCACCGACAGGGGTGAGCCTTGTGGGATTCCATTGTTAAGCGGCTGCTGGGAGGAGTATACATTATTGGCTAACACAGTAATTTTTCGGTTTGTTAGGAAGTTAGAGATATAATTGAGTATTCTCGGTCCTATTTTCCATTCGATGAGTTCATCGATAATGCTATGGATACCAACTCTGTCAAATGCCTTGGCAAAGTCTAGCGATATAATAGAGGCGTGACTTTTAGTTGAAAGGGAGGACGTGGTATGGTAGTCTAATACGGCTAGACAGTCATACACTGATTTCCCTTTTCTGAATCCCATTTGGCGGCTATTTAGAAGGTTGCCGTTTGTGGCAACCCACCATAGCCGTCTTGCTATGATTTTGTCGAGTATTTTTGCAATGCAGGGATTGAGAGAGATAGGGCGATAGGCGTTTATTGATGTTTTATTCATATTTGGTTTCGGGATGGGTATGATGCAGCTTACTTTGAATTGCTGGGGAATTTGTGTGTTGAGGATGTTGTTGAATAAGTTAAGGAGTCTTTGGAGAAGGTTGAGAGGGAGATTCTTTAGCATTGGGTAGGTTATGCGATCACTCGCGGGGGTTTTACCTTTTAATTGATTGAGAGCGGCTAGGAGTTCGACCATGGTGATGTCCTTTTCTATATTCAATGCTAGGGGCGAGGGTATGAGGGTGTTAGGTGGTCGCGAGATGGATTTGTGTTGTCTGAACAATGCCGGGAAGTTGGTGTCTAGCGATGCTTCTGACCAATGAGAGCAGAGCGTGTTAGCTACGAGGGTCGTTTGATAAGTCCGTGACTTTTTGTATTTGCCCCCCTTCTCTCTAAAACACCCTCCTCTTAGGGGTTATCGATAAACAGCTGACTGTAAAATTTTGAGAAGCTGCGTTTTTGGTTTGCGTTTTATAGGCATTGAAAGCAGACGATCTCGATCTCCATTTTCGTTAAAATTCACGAGATCGTCTGCTTTCAATGCCTATAAAACGCAAACCAAAACGCAGCTTCAAATTTACAGTCAGCTGTTAATCGATAACGCTGACAGGCAGTGTTGTATTTAGAGCAGGTGCCGGCATACAAAAAGTCACGGACTTATCAAACGACCCTCGTAGAAAATTTGATTTTTGAGTGAACTTGTACTGCTATGTTGTCGAAGTTTTGGCAGTTTATTGGAATGTTTTGTTGCTGTATTGAGTTGTGTATTAGGAGGGCAACACCTCCGTGTCTATTGATAGAGGAGTTGGTGTTGTATAATGTGAAATTGATTGGGATTGGTATATTAGTTGTGAGGAGAAGGTGAGTTTCTTGCAAGGAGATTATTTTTGGATTATGAGATTTTATAAGGATTTGCAACTGATCATAATTGTTTAAATATCCATTAATATTCCATTGGAGTATTTTTAACATTAATTAAAAGTAACAAAGGGTGTTTATATATGTTTTTTAGTTAATATACTATTAAGTTTCAGTTGCATTATGGGTAGGTTTTTATGTGTCCTCTATCTTCTGATAAAATATCATTAGATAGGAGACACTTGTCTTAGTGTTTGGTGCCCCTGGTGACCGAGGTGAGCTTGGAGCGCAACATGTGTTGCACTCCAAGCGCACCGCGGCCACCAGTATGCAGGTTTGCGGGTGTTATATGCTTTCGCTTTCACTGTTTAGGAGAGTGTTTTTGTTTCTGTTATTATTTTTTTTTGGTTTAGATTCATTTTTTTCTTTACATTTTAGTGGTTTGGTGAGAGTAGCTTGTTTGCTACCATATAATCTAAGCTTGAGTTCTTCAGATAGTCCTTCTTTGGTTGATGATATAGTTTTAGATGTTGTTGGGAAATCCAGTGTGTCCATTTCAGTTTCTAGATCTTGGTATGTTGTTATTTTTCTTTGTTGTTGATTGGTGTTTGATGTGTTGCTGCTGAGGGTGGTAGATATGTTTGTTGGTTTGTAAGTTGTGGCTGTTTGATGATTAGGTTGGGCCGCTGCTATTGTGGAGAATTTGGAGTCATGGTGCAAGTGCCGTGAGAAGTATATACTGGTTGCTGTTTTATGATCTACTTTTTCTAAGATTTTTATTGATGTTATCTCTTTTTGCTTTATGAAAGCTGGGCATGACTTGTCTGTAGGGCTGTGATTGCTTTGCTTGTTGACATCATATTTGCAGTTGATACAAAAATTGTCTTTAATGCAAGGTTCATTGTCAATAGTGTGTTGCTCAGCAGAGCAGTTGTTGCATAATTTGGAGGATTTGCAAGTGGATGTGGGGTGTCCAAGTCTTAAGCAATTGCGACATCTTAGTGGTAGTGGGATGTACGGTCGGATATTTACGCGTTCGTAACCAATCATAAGTGTCTCTGGTAGGTTTAGTGATGCAAATGTTAAGATAATTAAACCTGTTTCTTTAAGGTTGTTGTTTTCCATTTTCATAATTTTTTTTATTTCCGTGATCTTTTGGGATTTTAGCTCGTTCAAGATGATTTCGTCCTCGATGTTGCGCAGTTCGTTGGAGTAGATACGAGGGTCGTTTGATAAGTCCGTGACTTTTTGTATTTGCCGCGCACCTGCTCTAAATACAACACTGCTCCTGTCAGCAGTTATCGATTAACAGCTGACTGTAAAATTTTGAGAAAGCTGCGTTTTTGGTTTGCGTTTTATAGGCATTGAAAGCAGACGATCTCAAGGCCCTCAAAATACGAGGGTCGTTTGATAAGTCCGTGACTTTTTGTATTTGCCGCGCACCTGCTCTAAATACGACACTGCTCCTGTCAGCAGTTATCGATTAACAGCTGACTGTAAAATTTTGAGAAAGCTGCGTTTTTTGGTTTGCGTTTTATAGGCATTGAAAGCAGACGATCTCGTGAATTTTAACGAAAATGGAGATCGAGATCGATCATAAGTGTCTCTGGTAGGTTTAGTGATGCAAATGTTAAGATAATTAAACCTGTTTCTTTAAGGTTGTTGTTTTCCATTTTCATAATTTTTTTTTATTTCCGTGATCTTTTGGGATTTTAGCTCGTTCAAGATGATTTCGTCCTCGATGTTGCGCAGTTCGTTGGAGTAGATACGAGGGTCGTTTGATAAGTCCGTGACTTTTTGTATTTGCCGCGCACCTGCTCTAAATACAACACTGCTCCCAGCAGTTATCGATTAACAGCTGACTGTAAAATTAAAAGTGTTTTTTTGGTTTGCGTTTTATAGGCATAAGCAGACGACTCGTAATTTTAACGAAAATGGAGATCGAGATCGATCATAAGTGTCTCTGGAGGTTTAGTGATGCAAAGTTAAGATAATTAAACCGTTTCTTTAAGGTTGTTGTTTCCATTTCAAATTTTTTATTTCCGTGATCTTTGGGATTAGCTCGTTAAGATGATTTCGTCCTCGATGTTGCGCAGTTCGTTGGAGTAGATACGAGGGTCGTTTGATAAGTCCGTGACTTTTTGTATTTGCCGCGCACCTGCTCTAAATACAACACTGCTCCTGTCAGCAGTTATCGATTAACAGCTGACTGTAAAATTTTGAGAAAGCTGCGTTTTTTGGTTTGCGTTTTATAGGCATTGAAAGCAGACGATCTCAAGGCCCTCAAAATACGAGGGTCGTTTGATAAGTCCGTGACTTTTTGTATTTGCCGCGCACCTGCTCTAAATACAACACTGCTCCTGTCAGCAGTTATCGATTAACAGCTGACTGTAAAATTTTGAGAAAGCTGCGTTTTTTGGTTTGCGTTTTATAGGCATTGAAAGCAGACGATCTCGTGAATTTTAACGAAAATGGAGATCGAGATCGATCATAAGTGTCTCTGGTAGGTTTAGTGATGCAAATGTTAAGATAATTAAACCTGTTTCTTTAAGGTTGTTGTTTTCCATTTTCATAATTTTTTTTATTTCCGTGATCTTTTGGGATTTTAGCTCGTTCAAGATGATTTCGTCCTCGATGTTGCGCAGTTCGTTGGAGTAGATAACTCCTTTATTGAAGTTAAGTGTTTTGTGTTCACTTGCAGTTATAGGGAAGTCGGCAAAGGTGGTAAGTTTCAAGAGTTTTAGGGCTTGTGTAGTGTTTTTCGTTTTAATTAGCAGAGCACCGGCTTTTGTTTTTTTGCATGATTCGACTTCTCCGTTGCAAGTATAGTCTATTACTTTTTTAATAATAAATGGTGAAACATTTTCAAACGTTTTGTTGTCTGTTCTATTCACAGTTATAAACTTGGGTTCAATTGTTGTTGCTTTGAACAGTCTGTTTATGTCAGGTGGCATTGTTGTTGTTGGGCTAGTGCCCGACTGCACTTGTTCACTTGTTAATGTTTTACGGATTGTTGTTTGTGTCTTTTCTAAAAATAGCCTGGTGAACAGTTGTGTTGGATGTTGTTGTTATTGTTTAGCACAGATAAGAGATTATTATTCGCTGTTAAGT
>JAECXB010000449.1:0-11236 GCA_018151435.1 Zaprionus africanus | reverse complement strand
CACTGGCTAGGCACTCGGCTAGGCACTGGCTAGGCACTGGCTAGGCACTGGCTGAGCACTAGTTAAGCACTGACACTGGCTAGACACTGGCTAGGCACTGGCTAGGGCACTGGCTAGGCACTGGCTAGGGCACTGGCTAGGCACTGGCTAGGGCACTGGCTAGGCACTGGCTAGGCACTGGCCAGGACACTGGCTAGGCACTGGCTGGGCACTGGCTGGGCACTGGCTGGGCACTGGCTGAACACTGGCTGAGCACTGGCTAGACACTGGCTGGGCACTGGCTAGAACACTGGCTAGGCACTGGCTAGACACTGGCTAGGCACTGGCCTGAGGGCACTGGCCAGGAACTGGCTAGGCACTGGCCAGGACACTGGCTGGGCAACTGGCTAGACACTGGCTGGGCACTGGCTAGACACTGGCTAGGACACTGGCTAGGCACTGGCCAGGGCACTGGCTGGGCACTGGCTAGGGCACTGGCTGCCAGACACTGGCTGGGCACTAGAAGCTAGGGCACTGGCTAGGGCACTGGCTAGGCACTGGCTAGACACTGGCAAGGCACTGGCTAGGCACTGGCTAGGCACTGGCTAGGCACTGGCTAGACACTGGCTAGACACTGGCTAGACACTGGCTAGACACTGGCTAGGCACTGGCTAGGCACTGGCTAGGCACTGGCTAGGCACTGGCTAGGGCACTGGCTAGGCACTGGCTAGACACTGGCTAGGACACTGGCTAGAGAACTGACTAGGGCTACTGGCTAGACACAGGCAAAAAAAAATGGGCACTGGCTAAGGCACTGGCTAGGCACTGGCTAAGGCACTGGCTAGGCACTGGCTAGGGCACTGGCTGAACACTGGATAGGCACCTGGCTAAGGCACTGGCTAGGCACTGGCTAGGCACTGGCTAAGCACTGGCTAGGGCACTGGCTAGGGCACTGGCTAAGCACTGGCTAAGCACTGGCTAGGGGCACTGGTTAAGCACTGGTTGAGCACTGGCTAGGGCACTGGCTAGGGCACTGGCTAGGGACACTGGCTAGGGCACTAGCTAGGCACTGGTTAGGCACTGGCTAGGCACTGGATAGAGCACTGGTTAAGCACTGGTTAAGCACTGGTTAAGACACTGGTTAAGCACTGGTTAAGCACTGGTTAAGCACTGGTTAAGCACTGGCCAGGCACTGGCTAGGCACTGGCCAGGCACTGGCTAGGCACTGGCTAGGCACTGGCTAGGCACTGGCTAGGCACTAGCGAAGCACTGGCCTAGGCACTGGCTAGAGCACTGGCTAAGGCACTGGCTAGGCACTGGCCAGAGCACTGGCTAGGCACTGAACTAGGCACTGGCTAGGCACTAGTTAAGCACTGGCTAGGCACTGGCTAGGCACTGTGGCTGGGCACTGGCCAGGCACTGGCTGGGCACTGCGCTAGGCACTGGCCGGGCACTGGCTGGGCACTGGCTGGGCACTGGCTAGGCACTGGCTAGGCACTGGCTAGGCCCTGGCTAGGGCACTGGCTGGGCACTGGCTAGACACTGGCTAGACACTGGCTGGGCACTGGCTAGGCATGGCTAGACACAGGCTAGGCACTGGCTAGAGCACTGGCTAGGCACTGGCTGGGCACTGGCCAGGCACTGGCTAGGCACTGGCTGGGCACTGGCTAGGCACTGGCTGGGGCACTGGCTGGGCACTGGCTAGGCACTGGCTAAGACACTGGCTGAGCACTGGCTAGGCACTGGCTAGGCACTGGCTAGACACTGGCTAGGCACTGGCTGGGCACTGGCTAGGCACTGGCTGGGCACTGGCTAGGCACTGGCTGGGCACTGGCTAGACACTGGCTAGGCACTGGCTAGGCACTGGCTAGGCACTGGCTAGGCACTGGCTAGGCACTGGCTAGGCACTGGCTAGGCACTGGCTGGGCACTGGCTAGGCACTGGCTAGGCACTGGCTAGGCACTGGCTAAGCACTGGCTAGGCACTGGCTAGGCACTGGCTAGGCACTGGCTAGGCACTGGCTAGGCACTGGCTAGGCACTGGCTAGGCACTGGCTAAGCACTGGCTAAGCACTGGCTAGGCACTGGCTAGGCACTGGCTAGACACTGGCTAGGCACTGGCTAGACACTGGCTAAACACTGGCTAGGCACTGGCTAGGCACTGGCTAGACACTGGCTAGGCACTGGCTAGGCACTGGCTGGGCACTGGCTAGGCACTGGCTAGGCACTGGCTAGGCACTGGCTAGGCACTGGCTAGGCACTGGCTAGGCACTGGCTAGACACTGGCTAGAGCACTGGCTGGGCACTGGCTAGGGCACTGGCTGGGCACTGGCTAGGCACTGGCTGGGCACTGGCTAGGCACTGGCTGGGCACTGGCTGGGCAACTGGCTAGGCACTGGCTAGGCACTGGCTAGGCACTGGCTGGAGCACTGGCCAGAGCACTGACTGAGGCACTGGCTAGGGCACTGGCTAGGCACTGGCTAGGCACTGGCTAGGACACTGGCTAGGGCACTGGCTAGGCACTGGCTGAGGCACTGGCTAGGCACTGGCTAGGCACTGGCTAGGCACTGGCTAGGCACTGGCTAGGGCACTGGCTAGGCACTGGCTAGGGCACTGGCTAGGCACTGGCTAGGCACTGGCTAGGCACTGGCTGGGCACTGGCTAGGGCACTGGCTAAGCACTGGCTGGGCACTGGCTGGGCACTGGCTAGGGCACTGGCTAGACACTGGCTAGGCACTGGCTAGGCACTGGCTAGGCACTGGCTAGGCACTGGCTAGGCACTGGCTAGGCACTGGCTAGGCACTGGCTAGGCACTGGCTAGGCACTGGCTAGGCACTGGCTGGGCACTGGCTAGACACTGGCTAGGCACTGGCTAGGCACTGGCTAGGCACTGGCTAGGCACTGGCTAGAGCACTGGCCAGACACTGGCTAGGCACTGGCTAGGCACTGGCTAGGGCACTGGCTAGGCACTGGCTGGGCACTGGCTAGGCACTGGCTAGGCACTGGCTAGGGCACTGGCTAGGCACTGGCTAGGCACTGGCTAGGCACTGGTTAGGCACTGGTTAGAGCACTGGCTAGGCACTGGCTAGGCACTGGCTAGGCACTGGCTAGGCACTGGCTAGGCACTGGCTAGGCACTGGCTAGGCACTGGCTAGGCACTGGCTAGGCACTGGCTGAGCACTGGCTAGGCACTGGCTAAGCACTGGCTAGGCACTGGCTAGGCACTGGCTAGGCACTGGCTAGGCACTGGCTAGGGCACTGGCTCGAGGCACTGGCTAGGCACTGGCTAGGGCACTGGCTAGGCACTGGCTAGGCACTGGCTAAGCACTGGCTGGGCACTGGCTAGGCACTGGCTAGGCACTGGCTAGGCACTGGCTGAGGCACTGGCTAGGCACTGGCTAAACACTGGCTAGGCACTGGCTAGGCACTGGCTAGGCACTGGCTAGGACACTGGCTAGGCACTGGCTAGGCACTGGCTAGACACTGGCTAGACACTGGCTAGGCACTGGCTAGACACTGGCTAGGCCACTGGCTAGGCACTGGCTAGACACTGGCTAGGCACTGGCTAGGCACTGGCTAGGCACTGGCTAGGCACTGGCTGAGGCACTGGCTAGGCACTGGCTAGACACTGGCTAGGCACTGGCTAGGCACTGGCTAGAGCACTGGCTAGGCACTGGCTGGGCACTGGCTAGGCACTGGCTAGGACACTGGCTAGGGCACTGGCTAGGCACTGGCTAGGCACTGGCTAGGCACTGGCTAGGCACTGGCTAGGCACTGGCTGGGCACTGGCTAGGCACTGGCTGGGCACTGGCTAGGGCACTGGCTAGGCACTGGCTGGAGCACTGGCTGGGCACTGGCTAGGGCACTGGCTAGGCACTGGCTAGACACTGGCTAGGCACTGGCTGGGCACTGGCTAGGGCACTGGCTGGACACTGGCTGAGCACTGGCTAGGCACTGGCTAGGGCACTGGATAGACATTGGCTAGACACTGGCTAGGCACTGGCTGGGCACTGGCTAGGCACTGGCTGGGCACTGGCTAGGCACTGGCTGGGCACTGGCAAGGCACTGACTAAGCACTGGCTAGGCACTGGCTAGGCACTGGCTAGGCACTGGCTAGGCACTGGCTAGGCACTGGCTAGGCACTGGCTAGGCACTGGCTAGGCACTGGCTAGGGCACTGGCTAGGCACTGGCTAGGCACTGGCTAGGCACTGGCTAGGCACTGGCTGAGCACTGGCTGGGCACTGGCTAGGGCACTGGCTAGACACTGGCTAGGCACTGGCTAGGCACTGGCTAGGCACTGGCTAGGCACTGGCTGGGCACTGGCTAGGCACTGGCTAGGCACTGGCTGGGCACTGGCTAGGCACTGGCTAGGCACTGGCTGGGCACTGGCTAGGCACTGGCTGAGCACTGGCTAGGCACTGGCTAGGGCACTGGCTAGGCACTGGCTAGGCACTGGCTAGGGCACTGGCTAGGCACTGGCTAGGCACTGGCTGGGCACTGGCTAGGGCACTGGCTAGACACTGGCTAGACACTGGCTAGGCACTGGCTAGGCAGGCACTGGCTAGGCACTGGCTGGGCACTGGCTGGGCACTGGCTAGGCACTGGCTAGGGCACTGGCTAGGCACTGGCTGAGGCACTGGCTAGGGCACTGGCTAGGCACTGGCTAGGCACTGGCTAGGCACTGGCTGGGCACTGGCTAGGCACTGGCTAGACACTGGCTAGGCACTGGCTAGGCACTGGCTGGGCACTGGCTAGACACTGACTGGGCACTGGCTGGGCACTGGCTGGGCACTGGCTAGGGCACTGGCTGGGCACTGGCTGGGCACTGGCTGGGCACTGGCTAGGCACTGGCTGGGCACTGGCTGGGCACTGGCTAGGCACTGGCTAGGCACTGGCAAGACACGGTAAAACGACTAGACACTGGCTAATTCAGGCTAGACACTGGCTAGGCACTGGCTACACTGGCTAGACACTGGCTAGAGCACTGGCTAGGCACTGGCTAGGCACTGGCTAGGCACTGGCTAGGCACTGGCTGGGCACTGGCTAGGCACTGGCTAGGCACTGGCTAGGCACTGGCTAGGGCACTGGCTAGACACTGGCTGGGCACTGGCTGGACACTGGCTAGGCACTGGCTAGGCACTGGCTGGGCACTGGCTAGGCACTGGCTAGGCACTGGCTGGGCACTGGCTAGGGCACTGGCTAGGCACTGGCTAGGGCACTGGCTAGGCACTGGCTAGGCACTGGCTAGGCACTGGCTAGGCACTGGCTAGACACTGGCTAGGCACTGGCTAGGCACTGGCTAGGCACTGGCTAGGCACTGGTTGGGCACTGGCTGGGCACTGGCTAGGCACTGGCTAGGCACTGGCTAGGCACTGGCTAGGCACTGGCTAGGCACTGGCTAAGCACTGGTTAAGCACTGGTTAAGCACTGGCTAGACACTGGCTAGGCACTGGCTAAGCACTGGCTAAACACTGGCTAGGCACTGGCTAGGCACTGGCTAGACACTGGCTAGGCACTGGCTAGACACTGGCTAGGCACTGGCTAAGCACTGGCTAGGCACTGGCTAAACACTGGCTAGGCACTGGCTAGGCACTGGCTAGGCACTGGCTAGGCACTGGCTAGACACTGGCTAGGCACTGGCTAGGCACTGGCTAGGCACTGGCTAGGCACTGGCTAAGCACTGGCTAGGCACTGGCTAGACACTGGCTAGGCACTGGTTGGGCACTGGCTAGGCACTGGCTAGGCACTGGCTAGGCACTGGCTAGGCACTGGCTAGGCACTGGCTAGGCACTGGCTAGGCACTGGCTAGGCACTGGCTGGGCACTGGCTAGGCATGGCTAGGGCACTGGCAGGGCACTGGCTAGGGCACTGGCTAGGCACTGGCTGGGCACTGGCTAGGCACTGGCTGGGCACTGGCTGGGCACTGGCTGGGCACAGGCTGAACACTGGCTAGACACTGGCTGGGCACTGGCTAGGGCACAAGTGGGCACTGGCTGGGCACTGGCTGGGCACTGGCTGGGCACTGGCTGGAGCACTGGCTGAGGCACTGGCTAGGCACTAGCTAAAGCACTGGCTAGGCACTGGCTAGGCACTGGCTAGGCACTGGCTAGGCACTGGCTAGGGCACTGGCTAGGCACTGGCTAGGACACTGGCTAGGCACTGGCTTAGCACTGGTTAGGCACTGACTAGGCACTGGCTAGGCACTGGCTAGACACTGGCTAGACACTGGCTGGACACTGGCTAGGGCACTGGCTAGGCACTGGCTAGGCACTGGCTGGGCACTGGCTTGGCACTGGCTGGCACTGGCTAGGCACTGGCTGGCACTGGCTGGGACACTGGCTAGACACTGGCTAGACACTGGCTAGGCACTGGCTAGGGCACTGGCTAAGGCACTGGCTAGACACTGGCTAGGCACTGGCTAGGCACTGGCTAGGCACTGGCTAGGCACTGGCTAGGCATTGGCTAGACACTGGCTAGAGCACTAGTTAGGCACTGGAAAAGCACTGACTAGGCACTGGAAGCACTGGTCAGCACTGTAGGCACTGGCTAGGCACTGGCTAGAACAGGCCAGGCACTGGCTAGGCACTGGCTAGACACTGGCTAGGCACTGGCTGGGCACTGGCTAGGCACTGGCTAGACACTGGCTGAGCACTGGCAAGGCACTGGCTAAGAACTGGCTAGGCACTGGCTAGGCACTGGCTAGGCACTGGCTAGGCACTGGCTAGGCACTGGCTAGGCACTGGCTAGACACTGGCAAGGCACTGGCTAGGCACTGGCTAGGCACTGGCTAGGCACTGGCTAAGCACTGGCTAGACACTGGCTAGGCACTGGCTGGGCACTGGCTAGGGCACTGGCTAGAGCACTGCCTAGGCACTGGCTAGGCACTGGGTGGGCACTGGCTGGGCACTGGCTGAGACACTGGCGGCACTGGCTTGAGCACTGGCTAGGGCACTGGCAAGGCACTGGCCAAGGCACTGGCAAGGCACTGGCTAGGCACTGGCTAGGCACTGGCTAGGCACTGGCTAGGCACTGGCTAGGCACTGGCTAGGCACAGGCTAGACACTGGCTAGGCACTGGCTAGGCACTGGCTAGGCACTGGCTAGGCACTGGCTAGGCACTGGCTAGGCACTGGCTAGGCGCACTGGCTAGGCACTGGCTAGGGCACTGGCTAGGACAATGGCTAGGCACTGGCTGGGCACTGGCTAGGCACTGGCTAGGCACTGGCTAAACACTGAGCTGGGCACTGGTCAATAGGCACTGGCTAGGCACTGGCTAGGCACTGGCTAGGCACTGGCTAGGCACTGGCTAGGCACAGGCTAGACACTGGCTAGGCACTGGCTAGGCACTGGCTAGGCACTGGCTAAGCACTGGCCAGGCACTGGCTAACCACTGGCCAGGCACTGGCTAGGCACTGGCTAGGCACTGGCTAAGCACTGGCTAGGCACTGGCTAGGCACTGGCTAGGCACTGGCTAGGCACTGGCTAGGCACTGGCTAGGCACTGGCTAGAGCACTGGCTAAACACTAGTTAGGGCACTGGCTGAGCACTGGCTAGACACTGGCTAGGGCACTGGCTGAACACTGGCTAGGCACTGGTTAGACACTGGCTAAGCACTGTCTAGGCACTGGCTAGGCACTGGCTAGGCACTGGCTAGACACTGGCTAGGCACTGGCTAGGCACTGGCTAGGCACTGGCTAGGCACAGGCTAGGCACTGGCTGGAGGCACTGGCTAGGCACTGGCTAAAACACTGGCTAGGCACTGGCTAGGCACTGGTTAAGCACTGGCTAGGGCACTGGCTAGGCACTGGCTCGGGCACTGGCCTAGGACACTGGCTAGGCACTGGCTAGGCATTGGGTAGGCACTGGTTGGGCACTGGCTAGGCACTGGATAGGGCACTATTTAGGCACTGGCTAGGCACTGGTTAGGCACTGGCTAGGCACTGGTTAGGCACTGGCTAGGCACTGGTTAAACTTTGGTTAGGCACTGGTTAGACACTGGCTAAGGCACTGGCTAGGCACTGGCTAGGCACTGGGTAAGCACTGGCTAGGCACTGGCTAGGCACTGGCTAGGCACTGGCTAGGCACTGGCAAGGCACTGGCTAGGCACTGGTTAGGACACTGGTTAAGGCACTGGCCAGGGCACTGGCTAGGCACTGGCTAGACACTGGCTAGGCCCTGGCTAGGCACTGGCTAGGCACTGGCTAGGCACTGGCTAGGCACTGGCTAGGCACTGGCTAGGCACTGGCTAGGCACTGACTAGGCACTGGCCAGGGCACTGGCTGGGCACTGGCTAGGGCACTGAAAGCTAGGGCACTGGCTAGGCACTGGCTTGAGCACTGGTCAGGGCACTGGCTTGGGCACTGTCAAGGCACTGGCTAGGCACTGGCCAGGGACTGGCTAGGCACTGGCCAAACACTGGCTGAGGCACTGGCCAGATCGCTGACCAGGCACTAACTAGGCACTATTGAGGCACTGTGAGCACTGGCTAGGCACTGCTGGGCACTGGCTAGGCACTATTGAGCACTATTGAGCACTGGCTCTGGGCACTGGCTAGACACTGGCCAGACACTGGTTGGGCCACTGGCTGGAGCACTGGCTAGACACTGGCTAGACCTGGGCTGGGACACTAGCTAGGCACTATTCGATTACTGCCTAGGCACTGGCAAGCACTGGCCTGAGCACTGGCTTGGCATGGCTTGGCACTGGCTTGGCACTGGCTTGGCATGGCCCAGCCTGGCAGCACTGAGGCTGGACACTGGCTGGAGGCACTGGCTGGGCACTGGCTGAGACACTGGCTGAGCACTGGCTGAATGCTGGCTGGGCACTGGCTAGACACTGGCTAGACACTGGCTAGGCACTGGCTGAACACTGGCTGGGCACTGGCTAGACACTGGCTAGTGCCACTGGCTAGGGCACTGGCTAGACACTGGCTAGGCACTGGCTTGAGCACTGGCTAGACACTACTGGCTAGGCACTGGCTAGACACTCGCTGGAACACTAGCTAGGCCTGAGCAAAACACAAGATAAAAACAGGCTAGACACAGGCTTAATTCAGGCTAGACACTGGCTAGGCACAGCAGCCACACACACTGGCTGAACACTGGCTGGGCACTGTTAGGCACTGGCTGGGCACTTTGAGGCTGGGCACTGGCTGGGCCTGACTGGAGCACTGGCTGGGCACTGAGCTGGGCACTGGCTGAGCACTGGCTAGGCACTGGCTAGACACTGACGCTGGGCACTGGCTGGGCACTGGCTGGGCACTGGCTGGGCACTGGCTGGGCACTGGCTGGGCACTGGCTAGGCTTGCTGGCTGAGCACTGGCCCTAAGCACTATTTCAGACACTATTTCAGACACTAAGCTAGGCACAGGCAAAACCTAGGATAAAAACGAGATGAACACAGGAGCAATTCGGGCTGGACACTGGCTTCAGGCACCGACTCTACGCACTGGCTTGGAACCACTATTTAGGCACTATTCTGGGCACTGGCTGGGCACTGGCTGGGCACTGAGGCTGGGCTTGCTGGCTGGGCACTGGCTGGGCACTGGCTGGGCACTGGCTAGGCACTGGCTGGGCACTGGCTGGGCACTGGCTGGGCACTGACCTACGGGCACTGGCTGGGCACTGGCTGGGCACTGGCTGGACACTGGCTGGGCACTGGCTGAACACTGGCTGGAGCACTGGCTAGACACTGGCTAGGCACTGGCTGAACACTGGCTAGGCACTGGCTAGACACTGGCTGAGCACTGGCTAGACACTGGCTAGGCACTTTGGCTGAACACTGGCTAAGGCACTGGCTAGACACTGGCTGGGCACTGGCTAGACACTGGCTAGGCACTGGCTGAACACTATTGGGCACTGGCTGGACACTGGCCCTAGGCACTTTGGCTAGGGACTGGCTGGGCACTTCTGGCTAGACACTGGCTCGAGCTGGCTAGACACTGGCTGGGCACTGGCTAGGCCTGGCTGGGGCACTGGCTAGGCCACTGGCTGGGCACTGGCTAGAGCACTGGCTAGGCACTGGCTGGGCACTGGCTGGGCACTGGCTGGGCACTGGCTGAGCAGTATGGCTAAAGCACTGGCTAGGCACTGGCCAGGCACTGGCTGGGCACTATTTCAGAGCACTGGCTGGGCACTGGCTGGACACTGGCTGGGCACTGGCTCGACACTGGCTGGAGCACTGGCTCGACACTGGCTAGGCACTGGCTGAACACTGGCTAGACACTGGCTAGGGACTGGCTAGACACTGGCTAGGCACTGGCTAGACACTGGCTAGGCACTGGCTAAGCACTGGCTAGGCACTGGCTAGGCACTGATTAGACACTGGCCAGGCACTGGCTAGGCACTGGCTAGGCACTGGCTAGGCACTGGCTAAGGCACTGGCTAGACACTGGCTAGGCACAGGCTCCTCACAAGATAAAAACAGGCTAGACACAGGCAATTCAAGGCTAGACACTGGCTAGGCACTGGCTAGGCACTGACCAGGCACTGGCCTAGGCACTGGTTAGGCACTGGTTAGGCACTGGCTAGGCACTGGCTAGGCACAATGAAAACACAAGGCTAGACACTAGCTAGGCACTGGCTAAGGTACTGCCCTAGGCACTGGCTTGGCACTGGCTGGGCACTGGCTTGGCGCTGGCTTGGCACTGGCTTGGCACTGGCTTGGCACTGGCTTGGCACTGGCCAGGCACTGGCTGTGCCCTGGCTAGGCACTGGCTAGGCACTGGCTGAGCACTGGCTAAAAAGGCACTAGCTAGACACTGGCTAGGCACTGGCTGAACACTGGCTAGGCACTGGCTGGATACTGGCTAGGCACTGGCTGAACACTGGCTAGACACTGGCTGGGCACTGGCTAGACACTGGCTGGGCACTGGCTAGACACTGAGCGCTAGGCTGCTGGCTAGACACTGGCTGGGCACTGGCTCGAACTGCTGGCCTGAACACACTGGCTGAACACTGGCTAGGCACTGGCTGAACGCTGGCTAGACACTGGCTGGGCACTGGCTGGACACTGGCTCGAATGCTGGCTAGGCACAGGCAAAACACAAGATAAAAACAGGCTAGACACAGGCTTAATTCAGGCTAGACACTGGCTAGGCAGCGGCTACGCACTGGCTATGAACACTGGCTAGGCACTAGCTAGGCACTGGCTAGGCACTGGCTGAGCACTAGCTAGGCACTGTGGGCACTGGCTGGGCACTGGCTGAGCACTGGCTGGAGGCACTGGCTAGGCACTGGCTAAGCACTGGCTGGACACTG